>CAUJBZ010000278.1:0-19832 GCA_963082915.1 Dolichopus griseipennis
TGTTTAGTGTAATGGCCAAAGTTTCTGCAAAATTTGGTTGGTCTACGACAGAGGGTTCGAGTAGCTGCCATACAACTCTTTATTTTATATGAGTATTCCACTACACTTAATAAAGCCAAAAGTAATTAACCGGATGATATAATGTATATGTTGCGGTCATACGGGTATCCCAGAGTTGACACAGTATACTCTTCCACACTCTTCCTCGTTTTGTTTTGTTGTTATTTTTTTTTTAAGCAAAACTTTTGATAATAAGTTATATACTTTTTTTTATTTTTTTTTGTAATATTTATAATAGCAAAAAGGAAATAAATAACGGTTAGTGGGTATGCACGGGTATCTAAAAGTTGACAAGAGCAACTATAATCTTCCTCGTTTTTTTATAGTTTTTAAATAGTCAATTTTAAAAATTTTGTATAAATAATATATTTATATATCAATTTCATTTTTCAATTACAGTTACAATCATCAAAACGAATATTTCAACAAGTTAAAGAAGATGAATTAAATAAGGAAAATTATTATGAAAACCCACCATTAAAAAAATCTAAAATAAATTACTCTACATCAAATAAAGACAGAGACATAAAAGACTATAACAAATTGGAAATTTATGAACCCCAAGAAGAACCTTTATGTAAACGGATTAAGTTAACAGACAATATCATAAGTTTAAAATCACATTCATCACCTTTTTCTAAAATAAATAAAAATGTACAAAAAAAAGATGAGAAACCTAAAACAAAAGCAAATAGTTCAAATAATAATGAAACCTTAAGTACGTATCCAAAAGTCAAGTCATTAACGGAATTGGCAGTTGAAACAATTAAAGATAATATAGAAATATCCCTAGCTAATTTTAATTCAAACAAAAGTACTGAATTAATAATTTTGACTTGTAAATATAATGTAATTGAAATTCTTGATTATATACGACTAAAAGAACCTAATTTTGATATTGTAAGACGTTATAAAGAGCTGAAAAAAAATCATTATGCGTTTTATTATGCAATGCGTTCAAATAATGTTGAACTATTTCGAGGACTAATTGAATATTGGATTGAAAATGATTTTAATAATACTGATAAGCTTAATTTTTTAGTTGATTGTATTACTAAAGCTTATGAAGAAATTAAACTTAAAAATGTACCTTTATCAGATGAAATGGAACAAACTATAGAAGGACGAATATTTTTTCTAAGATTTGATTATGATGAAATTGATTATGTGTCAGAAAATAAAATTTCAATAATAACAAATATAAAAGATGAAATTAATGAACGTATAAATATGATTATTGAAATTAGTGAAATATTATTAAATGAATACTCTGATAACACTAATGAATATGTAATAGAACAAAAATTCATATATTTATGTACAACTATTGCCAAAAGTCTTCATATTTTAAAAAAACAATTAAAAATAACATATGATAAATTACCATGGGAAGAAATGGAATTTTATTTAATTTCCTTTGTTTTTTCTAAAACTAAACAAGATGAAATTAATTGGTTTTATAATGCTATTCTTAATAAAGAAAATCTATTCTTTTATTTAAAAAATTTTATTAATATTTTAAAACATTTAAATATTAAACATGAAGATATTAATAAAAAATTTGAATATGTTAATGTGAATGTAAATGATTGTGAATCACAACGTGATAAAATAAAACAAAAAGTAATTGAACAAAATAATAATTTTATTGGTTTATATGACGATTTTAAACAAATAAAGAATTATTATTCATTAAATGAAATAAAATATTATGTAAAAATAGCATTATATGAAACAAATGATAAAACATTAGATTATCTAGCAGTTGAACGTGCACTTCAAGTTACTGGTGAATATTTAAAAGATACATTAGAATCACCGAATTTATCTACAGATATTAGTAAAATTATATTTTCATCATTTCATTGGAATACAAAACGTATTATAACAAAATTACGTGATAATTTATCACATGTATATTTATCTAAAGAATATTTAATTGATAAGAAACTGACTGCAAGAAAAATTCAATTAAATTTTCATAATGATTTAATTAAATTAAAAAATACAATTGATAATGTTCTCGATGAAATTAAGGTAGATATGATTAAAAAAATTTTATTAAAAATTTCAAAATGTGAAACAATTAATGAAGCTAGCAATTTAAATAAACTTTTTCATAATACTAAAATTCTAACTTTATATATAGAAATAACAGATACCAAAGAATTTATTAATATTAAAAATATAACTAATGATTTATTAAATAAAATACACAATCCAACTGAAAATGAACAAGAATTATTAAATAAAATGAAAGAATCTACAGAATATGAAATTGATAGATTAAAAGATAATAAAATAAACTATTCAGAAAATATAACAAGTTTATTAGATTTAATAAAATCAATTAAGAATAAAGAAAACATTGAAAAGATAAAAAATTCAGCAAAATTACTTTTGAGTACAATTGAACCAATGAAAAATATTAATTACTTTAAACAAATTCTTAGTCTTACAGAACTTTTAGATAAAAGTGTTAAATCTAGAATGAATGATAATATGTTAGATGAATTATTTCATGAAATTTTTGTTAATGCTGCATTGAAAATCAATAGAATTGATAGTGTTATAAAATTTAAAGAAGTATTTGAACGAAAGGCTGAAGAAGATCATATTCAAAATATAATTAATGATTATTTATATATTTTATATCAAAAATTAGGAAAAGAATATTATAATCCGATTAAAGAACATATTGAAGCATATAAAGAACTTGAAATCTTATTAGAATCATTTAAAAAATTAGAAATTTCATATGATAGTATAACATTTGAAAGTTTTATTAAAAAATTAAATTTAAAAACAAAGAAAGAAATAGAATTTCAAAATTATTTTCAAAATTCAGAATGGAATAAGCTTGTTAAAGGTTTGACACCATATACAAAATTATATCGTGATTTTAAAACTAGTATTAGGAAATTTTTAATACATGGTGATTTTCGAATTGTTACTGTAGCTGTTGAAAAACTTTGTTTAAATGTAACCAAAAATCTTCCAAGTCATAAAAATAAACTTAATGAAATATTAAATGAAATAATATCAAATGAAGAAGAAAAAACTAAATTACATTTTTACGAAACATTAAAAATATTACAAAATGCATTTAAGGATGAAACAATTAAAGTATATGAAAATAATTATGATAAATTATTTTTAATTTATGAACTACTATTATTAGATATTTTTACATACATAGAGGAAAAAATTGATTCCTTAAATTTTAATGAAAATGGATCAAATTTTTTTTTAGACAGATGTATACCAACACTTTTTGGTAGACAATTACGTAATTATTTGGCTCATGGAAATCCTTTAATACAAATTATACAAACTTCACTAACTGTATCGGTTTTTTCTAATGGAATACACATTTTAAAAAAAGGTCAAGAAATTATTGAAAATAAAAAAAATTTTGTAATTGATCAACCTCCATTAAAAATTGAATATCTAAAAAAGAATATTAATTTTAATTTACAAACTATAAATAATCAACAAAAAATGTTTTATGCAATTGAAAATGATGATATAAATACAATACGAGATTGTTTAAATCAAGGAGCTGACATTAATGGTAGAGATATTTTTAATTGGAATGTACTACACTATTCAGCTAAAAATGATAGTATAAAATCATTTAAATTTCTATTTAATTTGAATTTAATTAATGTTGAAAATACAAAAGGAATAAAACCCTTACATGTTGCCGCTCAAAATGGTAGTAAAAAAATTTTAAGTTTTTGTTTAAAAAATAATATTGTAGATATTATAAATTATGTTGATGGAAATGGTTTAACATTATTATATTATGCAATTGATAGTAAACAAAATGATATTTTTAATTTATTATTTAAATTTTGGAATAAAAATGAAGATATTTATCAATTTATTGAAAAGAATAAGAATTTAATAGATGGTATTGATATTTCACCATACATAAAATGTAATAATATTCAACCTAACAAAAATGATATTAAATTTATGCTGTCCTTTAATAATAATTCATTTACAATTTTACATAGCGCAGTTTATTTGCAAAATATCGAATTAATAAAATATCTAATTAAAAAAGGTATTAATATAAATGCAAAAAATGAAATAGGTTTAGCTCCATTACATATTGCAGCCAAACAAAATTATGTAGAAATCATTGAAATTCTTTTAAAAACCGATGGCATCAATGTATATATCGAAAATAATGAAAATTTAACTCCATTTCATTTAGCTACTTTATCTGCAAACAAAGAATGCGTTGAATGTTTTTTAAAAAATAACTATTTTAATATTAATTATGAAACTAATGAAAAGATAACTTCATTACATTTAGCTACAATAAAGGGGTATAAAAATATTGTTGAGATTTTATTAAGGCATGAAAATACAATAGACGTCAATTGTAAAGATTTAACTGGTTTAACACCATTAATTGCAGCTGCATATAATGGTCAAACATCAATTCTTAAAATGTTATTAAGTTCTAAAAAAACGGAAGTAAATTGTTCAGATAGTGATGGAATGACACCTTTACATTTTGCAGCTAAAAACGGTCATAATGAGATTGTTGAAATATTAAAAGAAACAAATAAAATTAATATTAATTGCAAAGATAATGTAGGATTCACTCCTTTACATTTAGCAGCAGAAAATAATCATGAAAAGATTGTTACAGTTTTAATGGAAGATAATTTAATTGAATTTGAATGTAAAGAAGGCTCGAATGATTTTACTCCATTACATTTGGCATGTCAAAATGGTCATCATGCTATTGTTAACATTATGATTGATAAAGCACCAAATTTAAATATTAATTGTATTGATAAAAGTGGTTTATATGCCTTACATCATGCTGTACATGATGGGCATAAAAATGTTGTTGAAACCTTATTGAATAGCAATAGAATTAATGTTAATTGTGAAACAAAATATAAAGATACTCCACTACATATTGCATGTCAAGAGGGTCATAAAGAAATCTGTGAAATGTTACTTAATCACAACAATATTATAATTAATTGTAAAATGGATGATAATTTCACACCTTTACATTTTGCTGCTCTAAAAGGTCATAGAAATATTGTTGAACTTTTATTAAACCGCCAAGAAGTTGATGTTAATTGCGAAACAACTGATGGTTGGACACCTTTACATTTGGCAGCACAAAGTGGTAATAAAGATGTTGTAGACACTTTGTTAAACTTAAAATCCAAAGAAATAGATATCAATAGAAAACAAAGTGAAAATTGTACACCATTCCACATCGCTGCGTTAAATGGTCATTTTCCTATTGTTAACACTTTATTGAAATTAAACAAAATTGACATAAATGGTATAGCTGACAATAATATGACTCCATTAATATATGCAGCACGTAATGGTCACAAAAATGTAGTTGAAATATTGTTAAGAACAAAAAACATTGATGTAAACTGTGTACAAACCGATGGTTGCACACCATTGCATGTTTCGGTCATTAAAAATCACGTTAGTATTGTTGAGATATTACTGAAAGATTCAAGAGTTAATAAAAATTGTGAAACAAAAGAAAATATGACACCATTACATTGTTCTATAGAGAATAACAATGAAATTATTGCAAGAATTCTTTTACAGCATGAAGATGTCGAAATAAATTGTAAAGATAGTGAAGGTTTTACCCCTTTACTTACAGCGATCGAAAATCAGAATATAAATCTTATTGAGCTCTTATTAAAAAAGAAAAATATCGATATTAATTGTAAGGAATATGAAGGTTGGTCAGCATTACATTTAGCAGTTCAAAATAATTTAAAAGCTGTTGTTGAAACTTTACTAGAAAATGAAAAAATAGAAATCAATTGTTGTAATAGTGAAAATAATACTCCACTTCATGTAGCCGTAGGAAATAATCTTAAAGAAATTGTTAATTTACTTATTAAAAATGATAAAATTGAAATTAATTGTAAAAATAATAAAGAAGGATTAACTCCATTACATTTAGCAGTTTATTATAACTATAAAGATATTGTTGAACTTTTAATTCAACATGAAAATTGTCTTATTAATTGTCAAAGTTTTAATGGTTATACACCTTTACATTTCGCAACTGAAAATGATTACACAGATATTGTTAAAATATTAACAGAAGCTAAAAATACTGATATTAATTGTAAAAGTGAGAAGAATATTACAGTCTTACATATTGCATCACAAAATGGTAATAAAGATATCATTGACATTTTATTAGAATGTAATGGAATTGAAATTAATTATGAAGACGATGAAGGTAACACACCTTTACAATTGGCAATTGAAAATGATCATAAAGAAATTATTAAATGCTTACAAAATTTTCAGGTTAGAAAAATTTAAAAATTAATGATTTGTGAAATCTTTTTTTTAATTCCGATTTTTCGTCGAAAGAACTATCAGTATTCATAGCTAAAGGTCGAAAAAAGATCACTCGTATACGCACATAATGTCACAGATGTATTCAAATTGCTCCTCCGTTTGTAACGCATTGATCTAGAAATTCTAGATACAGACTCAAAGGTATAATTATATCAACATCGAAAAGATCACACAAATTAACAGGTTTTTTGGATTGCGAATTAGCCTAAACTAAATATGGATTATATTATTATGTATATAATTTATAGTTAATTAATGAAATAAATAAATTTATTCTTTGTATTATATAAATTTTTTATCAAAAATTCATTATGAAATATTGTACAATCTTAAAAATGTGCTTTTCTAAAAACTTTTAGTGTTTTTCATGGGTTCGGGTCATAATGTCGACTGAGAAAATCTTCACTGAAAAAATGTTGCCTAAGAAAATGTTGATTGAGAAAATACTGCGCAGTAATCATTAATCAGTATTAAGTATTTTCTCAATCAACATTTTCTTAGGCAACATTTTTTCAGTGAAGATTGTCATTTTTTCAACATTTTTTCAGTATAATAGTTACTTGAGGTTTTACTAATTTTTAATCATGTGGCTTCTTATGATCCAAAATTTTGGTCAGTGTGGCCGCTTATGGTCTATCACCAAAAACTATTAATTACCAAGAGAGCTGGCATAGGAGAATAAAAGTTTTAGCTGGAAGATCTTAATTAACGTTTATTATTAATTAGCTGGAACGTATGAATTAATTAAATTATTAGGTGAACAGACTATAACTGTGGAACATAAAATTGTAAAGGCAGCTATGGGAAACATAGATGTTGTGAAAGCTAAACTTATCAAAAAGACGGAACGTCTAAGAAATATTATTGCAAACAAGAATAGGTTTTCTAAATTTGAATATTTATGTTTATTAGCGAGGAACATGAAGTTCATAAATCTAAAATCTATTTTTTACTAAATTTATTTATATTTATTGTTTCTAGAATAAATATATTGTTATAATTTGTTTTTTATATTTTTAATTACGTCGACATTTTTTGTTAATATTTTCAGTTGTAGGTAAATTATCAGTCGGCATTTTTTTTGTCGACATTTTCTCAGTCGGTATATTTTTTACAGTCGATATTTTCACCCATTCGACATTTACAACGTTACCGGTTTTTCATCACTTGTTTTATAAATAAGATAATTTAAGAAATTTAGTATTTAAAAAAACATTATTATTTAAAACGAGGAAGAGTGTAGTAGAGTAGACTGTGTCAACTCTGGGATACCCGTATGACCGTAACATATACATTATATCATCCGGTTAATTACTTTTGGCAAAATTTTAAACATACAGCTTTATTAAGTGTAATAGAATAGTCATATAAAAGAAGGAGTTGTATGGCAGCTACTCGAATCCTCTGCAGTAGTCCAACCAAATTTTGCAGTAACTTTGGCCATTACACTAAACTATTTTTGGCAAAGTTTCAGACACCCAACTTCATTTGGTGTAGTGTAATCCTCATATAAAAGAAGGAGTTGTATGGCAGCTACTCGAACCCTCAGCAGTAGACCAACCAGATTTTGCAGTAACTTTGGCCATTACACTAAACTATTTTTGGCAAAATTTCAGACACCCAACTTCATTTGGTGTAGTGTAATCCTCATATAAAAGAAGGAGTTGTATGGCAGCTACTCGAACCCTCAGCAGTAGACCAACCAGATTTTGCAGTAACTTTGGCCATTACACTAAACTATTTTTGGCAAAATTTCAGACACCCAACTTCATTTGGTGTAGTGTAATCCTCATATAAAAGAAGGAGTTGTATGGCAGCTACTCGAACCCTCAGCAGTAGACCAACCAGATTTTGCAGTAACTTTGGCCATTACACTAAACTATTTTTTGCAAAATTTCAGACACCCAGCTTCATCAGGTGTAGTGTAAAGCTCATATAAAAGAAGGAGTTGTATGGCAGCTACTCGAACCCTCTGCAGTAGACCAACCAAATTTTGCAGTAACTTTGGCCATTATACTAAACTACTTTTGGCAAAATTGCAGACACGCAGCTTCCATAGGTATAGAGTAATGCTCATATAAAATTAGAAGTTGTATGGCAGGTACTCGAACCCGTGGACCAAAATGGCTGAATTTCAAACTCGATTCCGTTTTTTGCATAAAAACGAATTTGTGAAAATTTCATAATCCTAGCTCCTTTACTTTTTGAGTTATCGTGATGACGGACGGACGGACGGACGGACGGACGGACGGACGGACGGACGGACACACGGACGGACGGACATACATAGCTAAATCGATTTATTTTTCGATTCTGATCCGATCCATACACTTGAGTCTATATCTACCCCCCCTCCTTCTCTGCGTCACAAACGTAATGGCAAATTTATTATACCCTTGGACTATATAGTCATACGGGTATAAAAATTTGTTTTTCCTTTACATGGTTTTTATTTTAATTTATTTTATTAGCTCCAATAATCCACTATAACTATACAGACAAATAGAACAGGAAGAAATCAAATGAAATTAGTTAATGCTTAGAAATTAAAGTAATGAGAAAAAATACAAGACAAGAATGCAAAATTAAATATTTTTTTTAGCATTTAACCGTTTTTTTTTTAAACATACTTTACTTAAAGCTGAAAGTGAATAGAGAGTTTTACCTCCAGTGTTTAATAACAGTATTTATTTATTTTCTTTTTTTAACTGTTCAACTGTTAGGCTAATTAGCCTGTCTATACCATAGGTATATGTTCAAACAGGGGGTCATATTATATTCGTGTTATTAGAATTGATTTTAATGATCTCCACATACAATTTGAACAAGAGATAGTACTAGGCCTTATAACATGTAGAACATCTTAGATTTTTGTTTTCGTCTCCATTTTTGTTTATATTGAAATATTTTGTATGGTTCTATAAACACAGACGGAGAATATTATGAACAAATTTTTTTAAAAGTAATGAAAGCCCAATTTTTCAAAAACATTTAAATGAATTTAAATACTTAATTATTGTAAATGGACGTTTTACCAAATTTATACTATAACAATTTTTTTTCCTTTATTTAACGACCTTTGTGACAAGCGAAATCATTTAATTATAATTCGAAAACATTGAAGAAGTAAATTTTTGCGTTACTTATATAATTATTCATTCAAATATAGAGTGAAATCTACCGAAAAAGAGAATTAAGAAAATAAATGTGGCTAAACAAATCCACAGTTTTATTTTTGCTAATAATTTTAAAAAGAAATAATGAAAAGAAGGTCATGTCTAATAAGTAAACAATTAGCAACACATAAAAAGGACAACTTTTATTTTTAAATATTATTTTGGATCTTTAATTACCAAAGAAGCCTTATTAGATGACCCTTAATTTTAATGTGTATTTCTTTTGTAAGAATATAATTTTCCTTTTAAAATGTTATTCAGAATTATAATCTGATAAGTACAAAACTTAAAAGTTTCACAATTTCTTTCTCAAAACAAAAATAATGGTAATATATTATTTTATTAATATATTTGTCTAGAATGAGGTGTAACAAACGCATTCAATTAAATGTGTTTTGTTGGATGTGTTCAATTATAAAAAAATAAAATATTAATGTTTTGTTGGATGTGTTTTATTTTAGAAAATAAAATATCATAAATTATCGTAAGCAGGCCAAAAAATATTTTATTAATTTTTAATAAAACAAAATAAACAAAAAAAAAATTTTTTTAGTTTATGAAAAAATTGATTTCAGTTTTAAAAATCACAGAAGATTTTCTAGGAATTTTAAATAAATAGTAAATCATTTTGGTATTAAAAACTAAGACTATGCTTCACATGAACAGTTTTATAGTACGTCTTAATTAGTTTCAGTTAAAAACTGAAATAATGGCGAAGGCCAAATGTACGCTTTGCTGCGTTGCTTGCTTTTTGCTTTTCAAAGTAAATAAAGCAAGCAATGTTTCAAAGCAATTTCAAAGCTTCCCTCATCTCATCCCTGAAATAAAGCCAAATGAACTGCACCTTAGTAATCAAAGCAAATATATTTTTTTTATTTAATTAGGTAGGTAGGTATAATAAAAAAAATCAAAAAATTAATTTGCATTTGATAATGCAAAACTCAATTCATAATTCAATTTTATGTCCATAGAAATAGGTACATAAATAAACATGTTGAATAGGTACATTGTAGAATGTTGGCAACATACAAGTATTTCGATTTGAATCTAAACAAAGGTTATGAACCAATATACAGAGCTTAGCATCATTTTAAAAATATGTCTTCATAAACTTAATAGATGGAGAAATAGATCATTATTGAAACAAAATAAACCTATAAAAAAATTTCAAATCTTTTAACAAACAATTTTATCGAATTTAAATTTAAAAATTTAAAATTTAAACAAGTACGTAATTGAATAAAAAAAAATTAATTGAAATTAAAAAAAAAATTCACCAAGAAGGGATTTGAACTAACGACCCCGAAATTTTATACAAATTTAAAACATTCAAAACGTAGACTACATAACTTATTATTCATCTACAAATTTTTAAGCAACAACAAGAAGATAAGTCATTTTTTTTTTGTGTATCAATTACTAGAATCGAAATATAATCTACGTATTACAAAATGTAACAGTTTCGACTTTATTTAAGAAAATAATATTGATATACAATATATGTACATGTATATACTCTTTTACAACAATATACAACAATTTTTCATAAACATTCAACATTTTTTCATCCAAATTAAACATTTCTTCATAAGTATTTACTATATCAAAAAATGTTTAATTTGGATGTAAAAATGTTGAATGTTTATGAAAAATTGTTGTATATTGCTGTAAAAGAGTATATAATGAAATTAGAAATAATTCTTATTAGAAAAAGTTTTTCTTTCAATTGACATTCCGTCATTCTATGACGGGCTAACAGCTAGTATTCTTAATAATATGCACTGCAGACTAAGAGTTTAAGAATTCATTTTAAAAATTCCACTCGAATTTCGATTAACAATCTAAAAGACAAGAACTTTTTTGCTATGTCATCCCTATTCTAAATTTCATCGTAGAGCTAAGTCGGAGAGAATTTACGAAAATTGGATTCTCAATTCCGAAAAAAAAGGTCGTAATATGGCGATTCTCAATTCCTACTTAATGTAAAGCAAATGTCAAAAATCTACGAAAGAAATATTCATTCGTATTTCATATTCATTAGTGTTTAGTTCACCGCGCTACACATAAATAAAAAATTTCAAAATAAAAATGTAAATTTTTTAAGGGTAAAAATAACAACTAGTCAAGCGCAATATACAAAATTATTTGAGCTATTGATGGCAAAAAAAAAAAATATTTTCCAAGGAATAAATAGAATTTCTCTAGAAGTTAAGGAATTCTGGGCCGATGTTTCGAAAGAATTAAATAGTATTGGCCCAGCACAAAAAGATGTCACTGCTTGGATGAAGGTTAGTTATTTATTAGTAATGAATTTGTGAAGGTTTGGTTAGACTGGAAAGCATACATAAAGCGGAAGTTAAGTTAAAATAAAAAAGATCATAAACGCACAGGCCGTGGACCAAATAGGATGCATGAAAAAATAATGCGTTTAAAATCCTATTTCTACTTTCCACAGTATCAGAATTTAAGTTTGATACAACTTCCTCTTCGTTATCTGCTTCAACTATTAATGGAAAAGTATTTTGATCACTGTTATTTTCAATTTTATAATCAATACAGATATTATGTAAAGCCACAACTGAATTTAAAATGTATACTGCCTTTTTTGGCAAATAATTAAGTAGACCAATTAAGCATCTGAATCGATTTTTAAGAACACCAATAGTTCTTTCAATAATATTTCTTGTTCCAAGCATGTTTTGTATTTGAACGTCTTTCACGACTTCCAGGTAAAGAATGGCGAAAAGGAGTTATTAACCACGGCTCTCTAGTGGATGTCCACCATTAACCACGGCTCTCTAGTGGATGTCCACCATTCCCTAAAATATTTTTTTTTATAATTAAATGGTTATAGTTTTATACAAAATTATATATATTTACCTAAAATAAAAGTATTTCTTTCTCCTTGTAGATAATTGTTTTCAAAATAGCTTCTAAAATCACCTAAATTATATACATGTGAATCATAATTGGAACCAGGATATCTTGCATCTATGTATCTAATTTTCATTAGATTAACGCAGACCTTAAAATAAAATTTTAGTTTTAAAAAACTAAAATAAAAATATAAGTACCACCATAACATTTAAACTGTAAAAGCCTTTCCTATTATAATAAAGAAAATGTTCTTCTTTTGCTTTTGCAATTTCAATATGTGTACGAGTACCAT
Source organism: Dolichopus griseipennis (assembly GCA_963082915.1). Classification (NCBI taxonomy): domain Eukaryota; kingdom Metazoa; phylum Arthropoda; class Insecta; order Diptera; family Dolichopodidae; genus Dolichopus; species Dolichopus griseipennis. The sequence goes on from CAUJBZ010000278.1 coordinate 12,793, forward strand.
CGATGCACATTATTATTCCAGGAAGTCCATGTTTTGAATGGGAACCCATTTTTGCTCTTTGTTTGTTTTCTTCAGACATTTTCAATTTAATTCATAATGGCATACTTTATTTTGAAAAATTTTCAAACATTGACTCAATACTTTGGAAAAAGTAGATTGAGCAATTGCTACATCGTAGTCCTTGTCAATGCCTTGTTGTGAGCTTCCTTCTGCAAAAAATCTAATAACTGCGATTTATGTATTGGATTAAATCCAAAACATTTTAAAGGAACTTGTAAATCTTCTTCTATTAAATCTAATAAATATTGGAAAGCTGATTTGTTGTCTCGTAAATTTGTTTTAAATCTAAATTAATATAATTGTTTAAAATAAACATTTAATAATGTACATAGATGTATAAATTCTTACCATCTTTCACTCAAATTGAAAGGATTGTATGCATCTTTTAGAATTCTCCTTTCTAATCTCAGGTGCCTTTGTGTTTCTTCCTCCTCTCTATAGCAACTCCAAAGCAATTGAATTCATTATTCTTCCACAAAATTCTTGTATTTTAAATAAATATTAATATATACTTTTTGTTTTAAATATTACTCAAAATAAAATGTTTACAAGTTATTCCTACAAAATTCAAAACAATAATAAACGTCAAAACATTAGATTTTTACTTTTAGGAAAAATAATTCAAACAACAAAACACGCCATTTTGAATTTTCGAAAAAATAAATTGTCAGTGCAGATTTTTATTGTCTACGAGGGAATTTAGAATTACTAAAAAGTTTTTTTCGTAACGTAGCTAATTTTTCGTAGCAAGTCTACGAAGGAATTTAGAATAGGGGTGTATATTAAAAAATTTAAACCTTGTTTCGAAGTTGATCACATACTTAAAAACTATTATTAAACTAATATTAATCCAATCCCTTTTCATTGTATACCATTGTTAATTACAATTTCCCTTTTGGAATTTTTACCTTATAAAAAAAATTATAGAAAATAAATTTAAATTTCAAAATATAAAGTAAGTAAAGGTAGATTTAATATTATAGGTATTATAGGTTGGTATAATTTTTTTTTTATTTATGGATTTTATGCTATCTATATCTTATTTGTAATTTAAACATCTAATTTATAAAATATTAACATAGCCCGATATGTATAGTAATATAATACCTTTAATTGGAATGTATGTCAAAAATAATTTTAACACCAATTGCAAATCAGATTTATTTTTAATAAAACAAAAAATAAAACAACAATTGAAAATTTTACTTCGTCTCTACTTCACTTGATCTAAGTGCCTGTCATACAATCTTAAAAACAAAATACAAGTACCTTGGAAAATAAAGATTTGAATTAGTATAGAGTGTAAAATATAAAAAATTTTGATATTATACCCTTGTATAATACTTTTTTTATTTAGTCTAAAAAAAATTAAAAATCGATCAATTTTAAATATTGATAATTTTTATTAACCAAAAATTGATGGGAGATCTTTTGCATTTAAAAGTGTTTTAGTATAAAAGTAAATTGCTGAAATGGGAGACAGTTTTTCTTTCAGCTAATTTTAATCCAGCAATTTACTTTTATATAAAACACTTTTAAATTTAAATGCAAAAGTGTACTTCTTAAGTAAGTAATTGTCAACAAGCATTTTTTGAACTAAATTACATATTTAAAAATTATTTCATTTTAAAAATTTATCCTTTATCAAAAATTAATTTTTAAAGCAGTCATCATCAATATGGTAGATATTGCCTTTTTTTAATTAAATAAAATTTTTAAATTATTTCAACATTTTTCAATAATTAAATATGAAAAATATTTACAATAAATGTAATGATTTATTTTAAAATAAATGATTTAATGAAATTCCATTCACTTTTATTGTTTTTTTGAAGGCATCAGAAAAATACAGTTTATCAATTGTAAAAACAAAAATGTAAATGACAATTGAAATTAGTTATTAATAAAAATCAGATGTGTTTAAATGCACCTTTCCAGAAGATAAAAAATAAGGATAAAAATCAGATTAACAAAAATCATATTTGTTATTTATATTAAAATAAATGATAATAAAATTTAATTTTGTAGCTGATCTTGAAAAAAAAATTTACTCTGATTGATGTAATAAAGTAATAAATGTTGAAAAACTGAAAAATAAAGAACACGTTATATGTACAACCAACATTTGTTCTGAGAAAACTAGTAATTATTTTTCTTAAATTAAAATTAAAGAGCCTTTCTAATAGAGTGGCTAAGCAAACGCAAACCCAGAGAAAGCTAGTTCAAGTTTTGCACAAGTCACAACTTTTTAATTTGTAAAACTAATCAATGAAAAGGTGACAGGTGAACGAACACACCTTGTAAAACTGAAACATTTATACAAAATGTTTTGAAAACATACTAATAATGAAAAAAAATCTTTTTGTTGCGTTGGAAAAAAAAACTTTTGACATATATTATCAAAAATATTGACATGAAATATTGTTGATTATCTGATTGGTTTTCACTAAGTGATGAACAACTAATAAAAATTATATTGTGGTAAATTTCAAAATAAATTGACAGTATATTAATATAAAAATCAATAAAATCAAAATACAATAATTAAGTAATAAATTTAATTCTTAAATAAGTTTGGAATTCGGATGAATTTATTAATATAACTGCCAATATAATATTTTGAGCGGAGGAGCATTTATTTAATTATTGTAAAAATTTAATTGAGTTTTTTCGAGCAACAACAAATTTGTAAATTAAAAAAAATAAACTCTAGGAAACACATGATGAAGATATAAGAAACATGACTAAAACATAATCATCTTTTAAAAGACATATATCTATCCATCTAAATATAATAAAAGACAAACTGCTGCTGCTGTTGCTGAGTAGCGCGCCCTATGTTATGCTAAGTGTTATTCACACATGTAATTACAAATAATTTCATACAAAAGAGAAAGAAAAAATGAAACTGATAAAATGTAAATTATGAACAGAAAGAAAAAAAAATCAAAACGTATAAGAAATCTGTTAAAAGGTAGATACAGAAAATTATAATAAAAACGTATAAAGCTATTTTTTACATTTGAGTATGTATACTTCTATTTTATTATCACTTACAGAACTAAAATTAACAATTATAATGTTAACTTAATGTTCTTTATGTAACGAATTTCCTTTTATGAATTCTGTAGCGTATAGTAGGAGAAAAAAGAATATATATAAAAAGAGAATTTAAAATTATACCTGTCGGCCGATAGGCAATTTTACTAGTTGTATTAGGTATATCGTAGTAGAGATATGTAGGAAGCCGTTCTTTTAGGAAGTTTAGAATTGCATTATTGTAAAAAACCAGGAAACATTTCATTTTAATATTGAACCACAAAATAACAATTAATTTTAAAATTAAATTTAATATTAAAATTAATTATTTTTAAAATTGTATTTCCAGGATTTTCCATTTTATAAATGAACAATTAAATATTAACAATTTTTGTTGCCTATCGCACCAAATGTTTCCTATTATAAATTTCTTCGTTAAAATTGTTTAATTTTTTCAATGTAATTAAAACACTAATGAATTAAAGTATTTTTAATGAATAATAATTTGAAATTAATCAATTTAATTTATTTATTCATATAATTTTCATAAATCTTACTTTGTGGTTGAAATTTTTGGTTTCTAGTGTGTTAAGGATTTACAACAAAATTTTACATTCAAATTGTTGAAATTCAATTAAATGTATATTTTAAAATCTGGAAGGAAATCATTTATATTTTAGAAAACAAAATAATTACAAAATGTAGAAGTTAAATTACATTGTTTATTTGATTTTTAAACGTAATTTGACAGTCAGTCAGAATTCTAAACTTGGTTCCTCTGCTACTGTCAAGTAATAAAACATCTGTCTTTGGCACCTGCTCCTTTATGTCTGTTGGTCTAATGTTTTTAAATATTACTTCTGTACTTCTTTAATAATTTTTAAAAAATTAATTCAAAATTGCAGTAATTAAAGTGTTAAATAAATGTGTATAAAATGTATTGGGAAGTCAGTTTTTATACTCCAAGTTCAAAAACAAAGCCATATAAATAAAAATATTTTCTACCATAAAATACAAAAACATAAAAATTATTTATTTTTAATATTTTGTGGAATATTGGCCAATACTGAAACGAAATAAATTTTCAGATTTACTATAATTAAAAATGACTCTCCATTATAAAATTGGAGAAAATTCAGTAGATAGCATTAATTTTAATTTTCCAAAACTTCTGTAAAATTCAATTTTCAAAGAAATTAAATTTAAAACTTTTAATATTTATAGATCTAACAAATTTTCACAGTATAAAAATATATAACTTTAATGAAAAAACCCCCAAGGGATTTTAGAAAAGCACATTTTATTTTCTTTCATTTTATAGAAGTCATTTGCAATTAAGAAAAGCTGCCATATGGTTTGATTGTCATCAAGCTGTCAGATGGATATTTAGGTTTAACATTCGAAAATATTTGGTGCCTATGTTAATGGTGTTTCAAAACAAGAAATTTTTAATTTTGAGCCATTAAATAGGTTAAGATTTCAACAAAAAAATTTGGGCCATTTGAACTGTTCCAATTGAAGACATACATTGTAGAACTTTTGTTGTAATAGTTTAAATAAAGAACTTTTACAACGTTCGAGGGGCTATGCCTTCTTCACAAGTGGAGTTAAAGAAAAAAATTGTTCCACAAAGTACATTTATTCTCAATGCATAGTTAAAATTAAAAGTTTTTTAAACACCCAAACAAACTGACAGAGTAAAGCTATATAAAGGCACATTTATATTAAAAATTTTTGCAAAACATAAATTAATGGGAAAGTATAACATCTTGTACATTTTGACTACAATTACATTAGAAATATTTCCTATAAGTACTTTCGATTCTGGTTAATAATAATAGTTATAAATTTAAGAAAATATCCAATAATATCTGAAAAGTCAATTAAAAACTTTCAAGCATAAATAAATACATTAAAACTTTACAAAATTTTTTCAAATTTTATTTTCACTGCATTCTTTTAAATGCCATTTTCATTATGAAATTTACATTTAAAATACATAATGCTTGCAAAATATGTAATTCATTAAAAGTTATTGGTAAACAGGAGAATTTAAATTAAATAATATTACTATTTGTATAAATAATTTATTAACTATTTATTTATATAAATAATATTTATTTATAAATTAATATTTTGTAAAAGAATATATGAAAATAAAGTAGATATTTAAATGATGTAATATAAACACATATCTATAAAAATGGGGTTGCCTGTTGTAAAATATAACGCTTCTGCTTAACAAATTATTAAAACACTGATATTGAATCTAAATCTGAAATCAACATTTAATATAAATCAATAAAATGTTTGGCAGAGATTTTGGTGGAAAGGATTTATTATTTAAAATTGCTTGTTTTTTTCCCCCCCTTTTCCACTTCTTTAAGAAGTAAAGAACATTCACTAAGTCTATTTGGGGTAGGCTTCAATTTCTTTAAACGTTATATTCATCAAGCCGTTAATTATTCGGCTGTAGCTATTGTGTAAGATTATGGATACACAAATGTTAATTTTTTGTGCGCCATCTCTTATCTTACACAAAGTCTTGTTTTATATTACGATATAATTATACAATTTTACGATATTTTTTTCTTAGATATGACCTGGTCGGAGTGTGAAATGTGAACCCGAGACCCGAAGTCAGATGAGGTTGGTCAGGTTTTTTATAAACAAAGTAGAAAAAAAGGGTTTTAGAATTAAGTAGAAAATTAGGGTTGTAATAATTTGTTTAGCGGAGGTTTTGAATTGCTTGCAAGTGATATATTTAAGGCATCAAAATTAATTCAAAGGTATTTTAGATTTGGTTTCAAAATTAGAGTTTTTCTTTTTGCAGAATATTAATTATATAGCTATAAGTAAATGATGCTAGATTGTGAATTAAGAACGATTTTATAGAAGGTGTTTAGGTCTTTACAGAATATTTTACATTTTCAGAGATTTAGTAAATTGCTGCTTAAGGTAACAAATTGGCAGCCTCCACCATTTTAAAAGCTCTGTAGTTTAAATAGTATAAAGAAAGCATTATTATAAGATATCGTATTTGAATTTTATGAGAAAGTCCAAAGGAAGTTAGCATTAGTAAAAAAATTAAACTTTATTTAGAAATATAAAACCTTACATAGACAATACTAAATAACATGTTTATTTTTCTTAACTAAAGCTTTTAAGGTATTGTATTACATACAAGTATATAGAAATTACATTAAGTAATATTTGAGCTACAGTCAAGTTTATACGAAAGTAATTTGATATATTTAAATTTTGTTTTGTTATTGATTTTAACTAAGTATTGATTTTTAAGGAAGTTTATTTAAACTCTTTATTGTATATGAATTTTAAGCAAACATCATTATATATACAAATATATATATATATATATATATATATAATAATATATACAAGCACATGCTTGTAATAAATTGATCTTGAAATTTTATCCTCTCAACTATAAAATTTCATGATTGATTTATTATGGCACTTTACAATATAAACAAACCCTTTTTTATAGAGTTTATCTTTACATTCACATTACATATCTATATACATATATCTTAAATTATTATTTTATGGACATATAGTTAAGGACTTTAGGAACATGTTAAAAATTATTAATTGAGGTGAAAAGATCACGAATGGTGTCTTAACACATTCGGCTTAATTGCGGCCATTCCCGTCATGATTTGTATGGATTTGTATGTAATGAAAAATTGAGTGATTGGCTTGCTGAAATTTAAGTGAAGGCGAATGCGTTAATTATTATACTTCTTTTACTCAAAAAATAAAATAAAAACAGAAATCCAAGTTTTACACAAGTTTACAAGTGTACAAGTTTTCCGTTCCAAGTCTACACACGTATAAAAACTTTTCAAAGCAAGTTATCTTTGTCAATGATTATTTGAAACAGTTTAAACAATAGAATATAATAAGAAGGGACACTAAAT
>CAUJBZ010000279.1:0-28580 GCA_963082915.1 Dolichopus griseipennis
AAGTTTTTTTAGCTCTGAGAGCTCAGAGCGTGTGATTCATGTTTATTTTTTAAAGATATTTTGACGTTTGTTTAAGGTTTTACTGTGTTTATACCCGTGCATACATATATGAACATCGGGTATATTAAAATTACTCCTCCGTTTGTAACGCATCGAAATATAAGAGCTAGATATAGTGTCAAGGGTACGTATCGAATCAGCATCGAAAAGTGAATCGATCTAGCTATGTGTGTCCGTCCGTCCGTCAGCACGATAACTCAAAAACTATAAGAGCTAGAGTTCTGAAACTTTCACAAAGTAATTTTTAGACAATTTGTAGGTTCCCTATTGTTTTTGGTTAAAATCGGAGAAAGGCTTCGGGTAGCTGCCATACAAATTTTTCGATATTTTATGAGTATTTTCTAAATTATTAACGAAAAATAGAAACCAAATATAAAAACAAACAAATTGTTGTTTAATTATTAATCGATTCATGGTGTAGTGGTTAGGACATGTTACTTGTAGTAAAAATGTCTCGGTTCGAATTCACGCTAAGGAAAATTTTTTTTTTTTTTAAATTCATTTTTTTTTATCTATTTTTTATACCCGTGCATACATGTATGAACATCGGGTATATTAAAATTACTCCTCCGTTTGTAACGCATCGAAATATAAGAGCTAGATATAGTGTCAAGGGTACGTATCGAATCAGCATCGAAAAACGAATCGATCTAGCCATGTGTGTCCGTCCGTCCGTCAGCACGATAACTCAAAAACTAAAAGAGCTAGAGTTCTGAAACTTTCACAAAGTAATTTTTAGACAATTTGTGGGTTTCCTATTGTTTTTGGTTAAAATCGGATAAAGGCTTCTGGTAGCTGCCATACAAATTTTTGGGGAATTTATTTGGATATTTCAAACTTAATAACTAAAAAAAAAAATTACTAATAAAAATACAAACTAAATAGAAAATAAACAAAATGTTATCATATTATTATTCATTACATGGTGCAGTGGTTAAGGCAGTACGATTTTAATAAAAATTCGTGGGTTCAAATCCATCTTGGGGCAAAACGCTTTTTTATTTTTTTTTAATTCTATAAAAAATTTTACAGAAAACTCGCATTTATTATTTTAATAATTATTAATTTCTTTTTTTTTGTTATTATTTTTATTTTAAAATTCAAAAATGTGTTACAAAACAATACATATACTAGGTATATATACAATAATTTTAAATTATTTTTTTTATTATTTGGCATATACGTAAAAATCAAATAATATGATGATATTAATTTTTTTGACTAGGTATTTTTTTTGTTTTTTTCTTTTTGATTCTTCGTAGGTACGCAATATTTACTCTCTCTTACATAAACAATTTGATTATATGTAACAAGTTATTTCAATTCTGTTACCAAAAATTTTAAAACTAAATGCAAAAAATTTTATATATGGAAATACATTGAAACTAAAAACAGCACACCTCACCTCACCAACTTATAAACATATTTTTTGAATTTATATAATACTAGCTAGTACCCGGTGCGCGTTGCTGCGCCTCTCAATGGAGGTTTAATTGAAGTTGATGTTACTGCAAAAAGTTAACACAAAAATTACACACGGCTTACACATGTAAATTTTAAAATGTATGAAAGCAATCCTTTTTAAACGATTTTTCTAGGATTATCCTAGGATTTTTTGAAACTTTCTGTAATTCAAAGCAGTACAAACTACTTTCCAAAAATTTGACGTAATTTACTTCCAAAAAATTTTTTTTGACCAATCGTAGGACCGACTGTTAACAGTCTCAACTCCATTTTCAAGTTGCTTCACACATATAAAATTTGAGGTCAACCGGTCAAATCGTTTCTAATTTAGAGTTAAGTAACGCAAAAATCTATTAAAAGCCACTGTGCCCCACTGGGTTAACGGAACTACACTTTCTCTTTGGGCAAAGCAGTATTGCGCAAAATTGGACGTAATTTGCTGCCAAATCACTCAACAAAATTTTTTTGAGGCTTTCTTTTTAGCCAAAGCAGTACTTCGCAAATTTTGACAATATTAGCTTCCAAAATTATTTTGACCAACCGTCGGGCCGACATGGGTTAACAAATTCCAAAACTGTTAATAGTGTCTACTTAATTCGCAAAGAGCAACACGTATACAAAATTTGAAGTCAATCGGTCAAACCGTTTTCATTTTAAAACAAAGAAGTTTAAATACTTGCACCACAGCCCCAACTTGGCGGTCCGTTAGAGCAAAATTTTTGGGCCACGATTTCTTTCCGTACCCAAAAACCCCTATATACAAATTTTCATGAAAATCGGCTGGGCAGTTTAGGAGTCTATTCGCTACAAACAAACAAACATACAAACAAACAAACAAACAAACAAATAAACAAACTTTCGCTTTTATATATATAGATTTTCAAACTTAATGACTAAATAGAAACTAAATACAAAATAAACAAAATATTATCAAATTATTAGTTATTGTATGGTACAGTGGTTAGGGCGCTAGACTTTTAATAGAAAGATGTCGGTTCAAATCCATGTTGTGGGAAAACTTTTTTATTTTTGAATTCTTTTTTTTTTTTCATCATTCTTTTTGTAACAATTATATAAGAAATTTTAATTCTATATAAGAAATGAATAATTCTTTCTTTTTGTTATTATTTTTATAACAAAATTCAAAAATGTTTTTCAAAAAAATATAATTATAACCATATACCTACATATTTTATGTATAATAATTTTAATTTTTTTGTTTTATTATTTGCCACACGAAAAAATCAAATATCGTATTAATTTTTTCTTTTTGATTCTATTTAGGTAGGTACGCATTATTTACATAAATAATTTGATTATATTTAAAAACGAGGAAGATTATAGTTGCCCTTGTCAACTTTTAGATACCCGTGCATACCCACTATGGTGTATAAAATAAACCGTAATTTACTTCCCTTATACATTTAACTCATTACTCCATAATTTTGACGTAAAAAAAAAAAAAAAAAAATTTAAAAAAAAAAAAAAATCACAAAAGAAATAACTAAATTTTCATTCATTGTCCCATAACTTTAGCTTAAAAAAAAAAAAAAAAAAAAAAAAATGGCCCACCCAAAAATTCCGATAGTCCGAGTGATGTCCAACTTTGCCAACTAACTTGCCCTATTACTTTACCCGCCCAATTTTAATTTTAACCCTGTAGCTTCATTAGATTCACAGTTATTGAATCGCAAACTTTGTATGGCAGCCCCCCAAAATGGGGCCGTAACATTTTGAAACTTCATATAAGTGCTCGATTCATTATATAAATAACCGTGTGTAATTTTTATCGTCGTAGTATAATTAGTTTTGAAGAAATTCATATTGGTGCAAATAAGGTGTATGGCAGCCCCCCGAAAATGGGGCCCTAACATTTTGAAACTTCATATAAGTGCTCGATTCATTATATAACTAACCGAGGGTAATTTTAAGCCTCGTAATATAATTAGTTTTAAAGAAATTCATATTGGTGCAAAGAAGTTGTTTGGCAGCCCCCCGAAAATGGGGCCCTAACATTTTGAAACTTTATATAAGTGCTCGATTCATTATATAACTAACCGAGGGTAATTTTCATCCGCGTAGTATATTTTGAAGAAATTCATATTGGTGCAAGGAGGTTGTATGGCAGCCCCCCGAAAATGGGGCCCTAACATTTTGAAACTTCATATAAGTGCCGGAGTCATTATAAAACTAACCGTGTGTAATTTTCATCCCCGTAGTATAATTAGTTTTGAAGAAATTCATATTGGTGCAAAAAAGTTGTATGGCAGCTCCCCGCAGCCTTGGTCCGATTTTAACCAAAAACAATAGGGAACCTACAAATTGTCTAAAAATTACTTTGTGAAAGTTTCAAAACTCTAGCTCTTATAGTTTTTGAGTTATCGTGCTGACGGACGGACGGACACACATAGCTAGATCGATTCACTTTTCGATGCTGGTTCGATACGTACCCTTGACACTATATCTAGCTCTTATATTTCGATGCGTTACAAACGGAGGAGTAATTTTAATATACCCGATGTTCATACTTGTATGCACGGGTATAATTATTTAAATTCTTATGACAAAAATTTTATATATAGAAATACATTGAAACTATATGCAAAAAAAAAAAAACAATTTAATATTCATTATTAAAAAATGTACACACTTCCCCTAACTTCGCCAACATTTACATTTATAATTTATTTTTCTCTTTGAAATTAAATGCAAAAACAAGAAAACAAGAAAATTTCCATGTAACCCAAATTTTGTTTTTTAAATTATGGTCTTGCTAAACTTTAAAGTTAATTTTAAGGCACTTAGAAGCATTTTAGAGCGATTTTACATTTAAGGCACTTAGAAGCGTCTTAGAGCGATTCTAGCTTTAATTCGTAATCACTACTAAAATTTCCATGTAACCCAAATTTTGTTTTATAAATTATGGTCTTGCTAAACTTTAAAGTTAATTTTAAGGCACTTAGAAGCATTTTAGAACGATTTTATATTTACTTAAATTTTTATAATTTTTGTCATGGAATTCTTTAAACTCAATTTTAAGGCACTTAGAAGCGTCTTAGAGCGATTCTAGCTTTAATTCGTGATCACTACTAAAATTTCCATGTAACACAAATTTTGTTTTTTTAATTATGATCTTGCTAAACTTTAAAGTTAATTTTAAGGCACTTAGAAGCATTTTAGAGCGATCTTATATTTAATTAAGTTTTTATAATTTTTGTCATGGAATTCTTTAAACTCAATTTTAAGGCACTTAGAAGCGTCTTAGAGCGATTCTGGCTTTAATTCGTGATCACTACTAAAATTTCCATGTAACCCAAATTTTGTTTTTTAAATTATGGTCTTGCTAAACTTTAAAGTCAATTTTAAGGCACTTAGAAGCATTTTAGAACGATTATATATGTAATTAAATTTTTATAATTTTTGTCATGGAATTCTTTAAACTCAATTTTAAGGCACTTAGAACCGTCTTAGAGCGATTCTAGCTTTAATTCGTGGTCACTACTAAAATTTCCATGTAACCCAAATTTTGTTTTTTAAATTATGGTCTTGCTAAACTTTAAAGTTAATTTTAAGGCACTTAGAAGCATTTTAGAGCGATTTTATATTTAATAAAGTTTTTATTTTTGTCATGGAATTCTTTAAACTCAATTTTAAGGCACTTAGAAGCGTCTTAGAGCGATTCTAGCTTTAATTCGTGATCACTACTAAAATTTCCATGTAACCCAAATTTTGTTTTTTAAATTATGGTCTTGCTAAACTTTAAAGTTAATTTTAAGGCATTTAGAAGCATTTTAGAGCGATTTTATATTTCATTAAGTTTTTATAATTTTTGTCATGGAATTCTTTAAACTCAATTTTAAGGCACTTAGAAGCGTCTTAGAGCGATTCTGGCTTTAATTCGTGATCACTACTAAAATTTCCATGTAACCCAAATTTTGTTTTTTAAATTATGGTCTTGCTAAACTTTAAAGTTAATTTTAAGGCACTTAGAAGCATTTTAGAGCGATTTTACATTTAATTAAGTTTTTATAATTTTTGTCATGGAATTCTTTAAACTCAATTTTAAGGCATTTAGAAGCGTCTTAGAGCGATTCTGGCTTTAATTCGAGATCACTACTAAAATTTCCATGTAACCCAAATTTTGTTTTTTAAATTATGGTCTTGCTAAACTTTAAAGTTAATTTTAAGACACTTAGAAGCACTTTAGAGCGATTTTATATTTACATAAATTTTTATAATTTTTGTCATGGAATTCTTTAAACTCAATTTTAAGGCACTTAGAAGCGTCTTAGAGCGATTCTAGCTTTAATTCGTGATCACTACTAAAATTTCCATGTAACCCAAATTTTGTTTTTTAAATTATGGTCTTGCTAAACTTTAAAGTAAATTTTAAGGCACTTAGAAGCATTTTAGAACGATTTTATATTTGATTAAATTTTTATAATTTTTGTCATGGAATTCTTTAAACTCAATTTTAAGGCACTTAGAAGCGTCTTAGAGCGATTTTAGCTTTAATTCGTGGTCACTACTAAAATTTCCATGTAACCCAAATTTTGTTTTTTAAATTATGGTCTTGCTAAACTTTAAAGTTAATTTTAAGGCACTTAGAAGCATTTTAGAGCGATTTTATATTTAATAAAGTTTTTATAATTTTTGTCATGGAATTCTTTAAACTCAATTTTAAGGCACTTAGAAGCGTCTTAGAGCGATTCTAGCTTTAATTCGTGATCACTACTAAAATTTCCATGTAACCCAAATTTTGTTTTTTAAATTATGATCTTGCTAAACTTTAAAGTTAATTTTAAGGCACTTAGAAGCATTTTAGAGCGATTTTACATTTAATTAAGTTTTTATAATTTTTGTCATGCAATTCTTTAAACTCAATTTTAAGGCACTTAGAAGCGTCTTAGAGCGATTCTAGCTTTAATTCGTGGTCACAACTAAAATTTCCATGTAACCCAAATTTTGTTTTTTAAATTATGGTCTTGCTAAACTTTAAAGTTAATTTTAAGGCACTTAGAAGCGTCTTAGAGCGATTCTAGCTTTAATTCGTGGTCACTACTAAAATTTCCATGTAACCCAAATTATGTTTTTTAAATTATGGTCTTGCTAAACTTTAAAGTTAATTTTAAGACACTTAGAAGCATTTTAGAGCGATTTTATATTTAATTAACTTTTTATAATTTTTGTCATAGAATTCTTTAAACTCAATTTTAAGGCACTTAGAAGCGTCTTAGAGCGATTCTAGCTTTAATTCGTGGTCACAACTAAAATTTCCATGTAACCCAAATTTTAGTGTAATCCACTTAGAAGCGTCTTAGAGCGATTCTAGCTTTAATTCGTGATCACTACTAAAATTTCCATGTAACACAAATTTTGTTTTTTAAATTATGATCTTGCTAAACCTTAAAGTTAATTTTAAGGCACTTAGAAGCATTTTAGAGCGATTTTATATTTAATTAAGTTTTTATAATTTTTGTCATGGAATTCTTTAAACTCAATTTTAAGGCACTTAGAAGCGTCTTAGAGCGATTCTGGCTTTAATTCGTGATCACTACTAAAATTTTCATGTAACCCAAATTTTGTTTTTTAAATTATGGTCTTGCTAAACTTTAAAGTTAATTTTAAGGCACTTACAAGCATTTTAGAGCGATTTTATATTAAATTAAGTTTTTATAATTTTTGTCATGGAATTCTTTAAACTCAATTTTAAGGCACTTAGAAGCGTCTTAGAGCGATTCTGGCTTTAATTCGTGATCACTACTAAAATTTCCATGTAACCCAAATTTTGTTTTTTAAATTATGGTCTTGCTAAACTTTAAAGTTAATTTTAAGGCACTTAGCATTTTAGAGCGATTTTATATTTAATTAAGTTTTTATAATTTTTGTAATGGAATTCTTTAAACTCAATTTTAAGGCACTTAGAAGCGTCTTAGAGCGATTCTAGCTTTAATTCGTGATCACTACTAAAATTTCCATGTAACCCAAATTTTGTTTTTTAAATTATGGTCTTGCTAAACTTTAAAGTCAATTTTAAGGCACTTAGAAGCATTTTAGAACGATTTTATGTTTAATTAAATTTTTATAATTTTTGTCATGGAATTCTTTAAACTCAATTTTAAGGCACTTAGAAGCGTCTTAGAGCGATTCTAGCTTTAATTCGTGGTCACTACTAAAATTTCCATGTAACCCAAATTTTGTTTTTTAAATTATGGTCTTGCTAAACTTTAAAGTTAATTTTAAGGCACTTAGAAGCATTTTAGAGCGATTTTATATTTAATAAAGTTTTTATAATTTTTGTCATGGAATTCTTTAAACTCAATTTTAAGGCACTTAGAAGCGTCTTAGAGCGATTCTAGCTTTAATTCGTGATCACTACTGAAATTTCCATGTAACCCAAATTTTGTTTTTTAAATTATGGTCTTGCTAAACTTTAAAGTTAATTTCAAGGCACTTAGAAGCATTTTAGAGCGATTTTATATTTAATTAAGTTTTTATAATTTTTGTCATGGAATTCTTTAAACTCAATTTTAAGGCACTTAGAAGCGTCTTAGAGCGATTCTGGCTTTAATTCGTGATCACTACTAAAATTTCCATGTAACCCAAATTTTGTTTTTTAAATTATGGTCTTGCTAAACTTTAAAGTTAATTTTAAGGCACTTAGAAGCATTTTAGAGCGATTTTACATTTCATTAAGTTTTTATAATTTTTGTCATGGAATTCTTTAAACTCAATTTTAAGGCACTTAGAAGCGTCTTAGAGCGATTCTGGCTTTAATTCGTGATCACTACTAGAATTTTCATGTAACCCAAATTTTGTTTTTTAAATTATGGTCTTGCTAAACTTTAAAGTTAATTTTAAGGCACTTAGAAGCATTTTAGAGCGATTTTATATTTAATAAGTTTTTATAATTTTTGTCATGGAATTCTTTAAACTCAATTTTAAGGCACTTAGAAGCGTCTTAGAGCGATTCTGGCATTAATTCGTGATCACTACTAAAATTTCCATGTAACCCAAATTTTGTTTTTTAAATTATGGTCTTGCTAAACTTTAAAGTTAATTTTAAGGCACTTAGAAGCATTTTAGAGCGATTTTATATTTAATTAAGTTTTTATAATTTTTGTCATGGAATTCTTTAAACTCAATTTTAAGGCACTTAGAAGCGTCTTAGAGCGATTCTGGCTTTAATTCGTGATCACTACTAAAATTTCCATGTAACCCAAATTTTGTTTTTTAAATTATGGTCTTGCTAAACTTTAAAGCACTTAATTTTAAGGCACTTAGAAGCATTTTAGAGCGATTTTATATTTAATAAAGTTTTTATAATTTTTGTCATGGAATTCTTTAAACTCAATTTTAAGGCACTTAGAAGCGTCTTAGAGCGATTCTAGCTTTAATTCGTGATCACTACTAAAATTTCCATGTAACCCAAATTTTGTTTTTTAAATTATGGTCTTGCTAAATTTTAAAGTTAATTTTAAGGCATTTAGAAGCATTTTAGAGCGATTTTATATTTAATTAAGTTTTTATAATTTTTGTCATGGAATTCTTTAAACTCAATTTTAAGGCACTTAGAAGCGTCTTAGAGCGATTCTGGCTTTAATTCGTGATCACTACTAAAATTTCCATGTAACCCAAATTTTGTTTTTTAAATTATGGTCTTGCTAAACTTTAAAGTTAATTTTAAGGCACTTAGAAGCATTTTAGAGCGATTTTACATTTAATTAAGTTTTTATAATTTTTGTCATGGAATTCTTTAAACTCAATTTTAAGGCACTTAGAAGCGTCTTAGAGCGATTCTGGCTTTAATTCGAGATCACTACTAAAATTTCCATGTAACCCAAATTTTGTTTTTTAAATTATGGTCTTGCTAAACTTTAAAGTTAATTTTAAGACACTTAGAAGCATTTTAGAGCGATTTTATATTTACATAAATTTTTATAATTTTTGTCGTGGAATTCTTTAAACTCAATTTTAAGGCACTTAGAAGCGTCTTAGAGCGATTCTAGCTTTAATTCGTGATCACTACTAAAATTTCCATGTAACCCAAATTTTGTTTTTTTAATTATGGTCTTGCTAAACTTTAAAGTCAATTTTAAGGCACTTAGAAGCATTTTAGAACGATTTTATATTTAATAAAGTTTTTATAATTTTTGTCATGGAATTCTTTAAACTCAATTTTAAGGCACTTAGAAGCGTCTTAGAGCGATTCTAGCTTTAATTCGTGATCACTACTAAAATTTCCATGTAACCCAAATTTTGTTTTTTAAATTATGATCTTGCTAAACTTTAAAGTTAATTTTAAGGCACTTAGAAGCATTTTAGAGCGATTTTATATTTAATTAAATTTTTATAATTTTTGTCATGGAATTCTTTAAACTCAATTTTAAGGCACTTAGAAGCGTCTTAGAGCGATTCTAGCTTTAATTCGTGGTCACTACTAAAATTTCCATGTAACCCAAATTTTGTTTTTTAAATTATGGTCTTGCTAAACTTTAAAGTTAATTTTAAGGCACTTAGAAGCGTCTTAGAGCGATTCTAGCTTTAATTCGTGGTCATTACTAAAATTTCCATGTAACCCAAATTTTGTTTTTTAAATTATGGTCTTGCTAAACTTTAAAGTTAATTTTAAGGCACTTAGAAGCATTTTAGAGCGATTTTATATTTAATAAAGTTTTTATAATTTTTGTCATGCAATTCTTTAAACTCAATTTTAAGGCACTTAGAAGCGTCTTAGAGCGATTCTAGCTTTAATTCGTGGTCACAACTAAAATTTCGATGTAACCCAAATTTTGTTTTTTAAATTATGGTCTTGCTAAACTTTAAAGTTAATTTTAAGGCACTTAGAAGCGTCTTAGAGCGATTCTAGCTTTAATTCGTGGTCATTACTACAATTTCCATGTAACCCAAATTTTGTTTTTTAAATTATGGTCTTGCTAAACTTTAAAGTTAATTTTAAGGCACTTAGAAGCATTTTAGAGCGATTTTATATTTAATTAACTTTTTATAATTTTTGTCATAGAATTCTTTAAACTCAATTTTAAGGCACTTAGAAGCGTCTTAGAGCGATTCTAACTTTAATTCGTGGTCACAACTAAAATTTCCATGTAACCCAAATTTTAGTGTAATCCACTTAGAAGCGTCTTAGAGCGATTCTAGCTTTAATTCGTGATCACTACTAAAATTTCCATGTAACACAAATTTTGTTTTTTAAATTATGATCTTGCTAAACCTTAAAGTTAATTTTAAGGCACTTAGAAGCATTTTAGAGCGATTTTATATTTAATTAAGTTTTTATAATTTTTGTCATGGAATTCTTTAAACTCAATTTTAAGGCACTTAGAAGCGTCTTAGAGCGATTCTGGCTTTAATTCGTGATCACTACTAAAATTTTCATGTAACCCAAATTTTGTTTTTTAAATTATGGTCTTGCTAAACTTTAAAGTTAATTTTAAGGCACTTAGAAGCATTTTAGAGCGATTTTATATTATATTAAGTTTTTATAATTTTTGTCATGGAATTCTTTAAACTCAATTTTAAGGCACTTAGAAGCGTCTTAGAGCGATTCTGGCTTTAATTCGTGATCACTACTAAAATTTCCATGTAACCCAAATTTTGTTTTTTAAATTATGGTCTTGCTAAACTTTAAAGTTAATTTTAAGGCACTTAGCATTTTAGAGCGATTTTATATTTAATTAAGTTTTTATAATTTTTGTCATGGAATTCTTTAAACTCAATTTTAAGGCACTTAGAAGCGTCTTAGAGCGATTCTAGCTTTAATTCGTGATCACTACTAAAATTTCCATGTAACCCAAATTTTGTTTTTTAAATTATGGTCTTGCTAAACTTTAAAGTCAATTTTAAGGCACTTAGAAGCATTTTAGAACGATTTTATATTTAATTAAATTTTTATAATTTTTGTCATGGAATTCTTTAAACTCAATTTTAAGGCACTTAGAAGCGTCTTAGAGCGATTCTAGCTTTAATTCGTGGTCACTACTAAAATTTCCATGTAACCCAAATTTTGTTTTTTAAATTATGGTCTTGCTAAACTTTAAAGTTAATTTTAAGGCACTTAGAAGCGTCTTAGAGCGATTCTAGCTTTAATTCGTGGTCACTACTAAAATTTCCATGTAACCCAAATTTTATTTTTTAAATTATGGTCTTGCTAAACTTTAAAGTTAATTTTAAGGCACTTAGAAGCATTTTAGAGCGATTTTATATTTAATTAACTTTTTATAATTTTTGTCATAGAATTCTTTAAACTCAATTTTAAGGCACTTAGAAGCGTCTTAGAGCGATTCTAGCTTAAATTCGTGGTCACAACTAAAATTTCCATGTAACCCAAATTTTAGTGTAATCCACTTAGAAGCGTCTTAGAGCGATTCTAGCTTTAATTCGTGATCACTACTAAAATTTCCATGTAACCCAAATTTTGTTTTTTAAATTATGATCTTGCTAAACTTTAAAGTTAATTTTAAGGCACTTAGAAGCATTTTAGAGCGATTTTATATTTAATTAAATTTTTATAATTTTTGTCATGGAATTCTTTAAACTCAATTTTAAGGCACATAGAATCGTCTTAGAGCGATTCTAGCTTTAATTCGTGATCACTACTAAAATTTCCATGTAACCCAAATTTTGTTTTTTAAATTATGGTCTTGCTAAGCTTTAAAGTTAATTTTAAGGCACTTAGAAGCGTCTTAGAGCGATTCTCGCTTTAATTCGTGGTCACTACTAAAATTTCCATGTAACCCAAATTTTGTTTTTTAAATTATGGTCTTGCTAAACTTTAAAGTTAATTTTAAGGCACTTAGAAGCATTTTAGAGCGATTTTATATTTAATAAAGTTTTTATAATCTTTGTCATGGAATTCTTTAAACTCAATTTTAAGGCACTTAGAAGCGTCTTAGAGCGATTCTAGCTTTAATTCGTGATCACTACTAAAATTTCCATGTAACCCAAATTTTGTTTTTTAAATTATGATCTTGCTAAACTTTAAAGTTAATTTTAAGGCACTTTGAAGCGTCTTAGAGCGATTCTAGCTTTAATTCGTGGTCACTACTAAAATTTCCATGTAACCCAAATTTTGTTTTTTAAATTATGGTCTTGCTAAACTTTAAAGTTAATTTTAAGGCACTTAGAAGCTTTTTAGAGCGATTTTATATTTAATGAAGTTTTTATAATTTTTGTCATGGAATTCTTTAAACTCAATTTTAAGGCCCTTAGAAGCGTCTTAGAGCGATTCTGGCTTTAATTCGTGATCACTACTAAAATTTTCATGTAACCCAAATTTTGTTTTTTAAATTATGGTCTTGCTAAACTTTAAAGTTAATTTTAAGGCACTTAGAAGCATTTTAGAGCGATTTTATATTTAATAAAGTTTTTATAATTTTTGTCATGGAATTCTTTAAACTCAATTTTAAGGCACTTAGAAGCGTCTTAGAGCGATTCTAGCTTTAATTCGTGATCACTACTAAAATTTCCATGTAACCCAAATTTTGTTTTTTAAATTATGATCTTGCTAAACTTTAAAGTTAATTTTAAGGCACTTAGAAGCATTTTAGAGCGATTTTATATTTGATTAAGTTTTTATAATTTTTGTCATGCAATTCTTTAAACTCAGATTTAAGGCACTTAGAAGCGTCTTAGAGCGATTCTAGCTTTAATTCGTGGTCACAACTAAAATTTTCATGTAACCCAAATTTTGTTTTTTAAATTATGGTCTTGCTAAACTTTAAAGTTAATTTTAAGGCACTTAGAAGCGTCTTAGAGCGATTCTAGCTTTAATTCGTGGTCACTACTAAAATTTCCATGTAACCCAAATTTTGTTTTTTAAATTATGGTCTTGCTAAACTTTAAAGTTAATTTTAAGGCACTTAGAAGCATTTTAGAGCGATTTTATATTTAATAAAGTTTTTATAATTTTTGTCATGGAATTCTTTAAACTCAATTTTAAGGCACTTAGAAGCGTCTTAGAGCGATTCTAGCTTTAATTCGTGATCACTACTAAAATTTCCATGTAACCCAAATTTTGTTTTTTAAATTATGATCTTGCTAAGCTTTAAAGTTAATTTTAAGGCACTTAGAAGCGTCTTAGAGCGATTCTAGCTTTAATTCGTGGTCACTACTAAAATTTCCATGTAACCCAAATTTTGTTTTTTAAATTATGGTCTTGCTAAACTTTAACGTTAATTTTGAGGCACTTAGAAGCATTTTAGAGCGATTTTATATTTAATTAACTTTTTATAATTTTTGTCATAGAATTCTTTAAACTCAATTTTAAGGCACTTAGAAGCGTCTTAGAGCGATTCTAGCTTAAATTCGTGGTCACAACTAAAATTTCCATGTAACCCAAATTTTGTTTTTTAAATTATGGTCTTGCTAAACTTTAAAGTTAATTTTAAGGCACTTAGAAGCATTTTAAAGCGATTTTATATTTAATAAAGTTTTTATAATTTTTGTCATGGAATTCTTTAAACTCAATTTTAAGGCACTTAGAAGCGTCTTAGAGCGATTCTGGCTTTAATTCGTGATCACTACTAAAATTTCCATGTAACCCAAATTTTGTTTTTTAAATTATGGTCTTGCTAAACTTTGAAGTTAATTTTAAGGCACTTAGAAGCATTTTAGAGCGATTTTATATTTAATTAAGTTTTTATAATTTTTGTCATGGAATTCTTTAAACTCAATTTTAAGGCACTTAGAAGCGTCTTAGAGCGATTCTGGCTTTAATTCGCGATCACTACTAAAATTTCCATGTAACCCAAATTTTGTTTTTTAAATTATGGTCTTGCTAAACTTTAAAGTTAATTTTAAGGCACTTAGAAGCATTTTAGAGCGATTTTACATTTAATTAAGTTTTTATAATTTTTGTCATGGAATTCTTTAAACTCAATTTTAAGGCACTTAGAAGCGTCTTAGAGCGATTCTGGCTTTAATTCGTGATCACTACTAAAATTTCCATGTAACCCAAATTTTGTTTTTTAAATTATGGTCTTGCTAAACTTTAAAGTTAATTTTAAGGCACTTAGAAGCATTTTAGAGCGATTTTACATTTAATTAAGTTTTTATAATTTTTGTCATGGAATTCTTTAAACTCAATTTTACGGCACTTAGAAGCGTCTTAGAGCGATTCTGGCTTTAATTCGTGATCACTACTAAAATTTCCATGTAACCCAAATTTTGTTTTTTAAATTATGGTCTTGCTAAACTTTAAAGTTAATTTTAAGGCACTTAGAAGCATTTTAGAGCGATTTTATATTTAATAAAGTTTTTATAATTTTTGTCATGGAATTCTTTAAACTCAATTTTAAGGCACTTAGAAGCGTCTTAGAGCGATTCTAGCTTTAATTCGTGATCACTACTAAAATTTCCATGTAACCCAAATTTTGTTTTTTAAATTATGATCTTGCTAAACTTTAAAGTTAATTTTAAGGCACTTAGAAGCGTCTTAGAGCGATTCTAGCTTTAATTCGTGGTCACTACTAAAATTTCCATGTAACCCAAATTTTGTTTTTTAAATTATGGTCTTGCTAAACTTTAAAGTTAATTTTAAGGCACTTAGAAGCATTTTAGAGCGATTTTATATTTAATTAACTTTTTATAATTTTTGTCATAGAATTCTTTAAACTCAATTTTAAGGCACTTAGAAGCGTCTTAGAGCGATTCTAGCTTTAATTCGTGGTCACAACTAAAATTTCCATGTAACCCAAATTTTAGTGTAATCCACTTAGAAGCGTCTTAGAGCGATTCTAGCTTTAATTCGTGATCACTACTAAAATTTCCATGTAACCCAAATTTTGTTTTTTAAATTATGATCTTGCTAAACTTTAAAGTTAATTTTAAGGCACTTAGAAGCATTTTAGAGCGATTTTATATTTAATTAAGTTTTTATAATTTTTGTCATGGAATTCTTTAAACTCAATTTTAAGGCACTTAGAAGCGTCTTAGAGCGATTCTGGCTTTAATTCGTGATCACTACTAAAATTTTCATGTAACCCAAATTTTGTTTTTCAAATTATGGTCTTGCTAAACTTTGAAGTTAATTTTAAGGCACTTAGAAGCATTTTAGAGCGATTTTATATTTAATTAAGTTTTTATAATTTTTGTCATGGAATTCTTTAAACTCAATTTTAAGGCACTTAGAAGCGTCTTAGAGCGATTCTAGCTTTAATTCGTGATCACTACTAAAATTTCCATGTAACCCAAATTTTGTTTTTTAAATTATGGTCTTGCTAAACTTTAAAGTCAATTTTAAGGCACTTAGAAGCATTTTAGAACGATTTTATATTTAATTAAATTTTTATAATTTTTGTCATGGAATTCTTTAAACTCAATTTTAAGGCACTTAGAAGCGTCTTAGAGCGATTCTAGCTTTAATTCGTGGTCACTACTAAAATTTCCATGTAACCCAAATTTTGTTTTTTAAATTATGGTCTTGCTAAACTTTAAAGTTAATTTTAAGGCACTTAGAAGCATTTTAGAGCGATTTTATATTTAATAAAGTTTTTATAATTTTTGTCATGGAATTCTTTAAACTCAATTTTAAGGCACTTAGAAGCGTCTTAGAGCGATTCTAGCTTTAATTCGTGATCACTACTGAACTTTTTTTAAATTATGGTCTTGCTAAACTTTAAAGTTAATTTTAAGGCACTTAGAAGCATTTTAGAGAGATTTTATATTAAATTAACTTTTTATAATTTTTGTCATAGAATTCTTTAAACTCAATTTTAAGGCACTTAGAAGCGTCTTAGAGCGATTCTAGCTTTAATTCGTGATCACTACTAAAATTTCCATGTAACCCAAATTTTGTTTTTTAAATTATGGTCTTGCTAAACTTTAAAGTTAATTTTAAGGCACTTAGAAGCATTTTAGAGCGATTTTATATTTAATAAAGTTTTTATAATTTTTGTCATGGAATTCTTTAAACTCAATTTTAAGGCACTTAGAAGCGTCTTAGAGCGATTCTAGCTTTAATTCGTGATCACTACTAAAATTTCCATGTAACCCAAATTTTGTTTTTTAAATTATGATCTTGCTAAACTTTAAAGTTAATTTTAAGGCACTTAGAAGCGTCTTAGAGCGATTCTAGCTTTAATTCGTGGTCACTACTAAAATTTCCATGTAACCCAAATTTTGTTTTTTAAATTATGGTCTTGCTAAACTTTAAAGTTAATTTTAAGGCACTTAGAAGCATTTTAGAGCGATTTTATATTAAATTAACTTTTTATAATTTTTGTCATAGAATTCTTTAAACTCAATTTTAAGGCACTTAGAAGCGTCTTAGAGCGATTCTAGCTTTAATTCGTGATCACTACTAAAATTTCCATGTAACCCAAATTTTGTTTTTTAAATTATGGTCTTGCTAAACTTTAAAGTTAATTTTAAGGCACTTAGAAGCATTTTAGAGCGATTTTATATTTAATAAAGTTTTTATAATTTTTGTCATGGAATTCTTTAAACTCAATTTTAAGGCACTTAGAAGCGTCTTAGAGCGATTCTGGCTTTAATTCGTGATCACTACTAAAATTTTCATGTAACCCAAATTTTGTTTTTTAAATTATGGTCTTGCTAAACTTTAAAGTTAATTTTAAGGCACTTAGAAGCATTTTAGAGCGATTTTATATTAAATTAAGTTTTTATAATTTTTGTCATGGAATTCTTTAAACTCAATTTTAAGGCACTTAGAAGCGTCTTAGAGCGATTCTGGCTTTAATTCGTGATCACTACTAAAATTTTCATGTAACCCAAATTTTGTTTTTTAAATTATGGTCTTGCTAAACTTTAAAGTTAATTTTAAGGCACGTAGAAGCATTTTAGAGCGATTTTATATTTAATTAAGTTTTTATAATTTTTGTCATGGAATTCTTTAAACACAATTTTAAGGCACTTAGAAGCGTCTTAGAGCGATTCTAGCTTTAATTCGTGATGACTACTAAAATTTCCATGTAACCCAAATTTTGTTTTTTAAATTATGGTCTTGATAAACTTTAAAGTTAATTTTAAGGCACTTAGAAGCGTCTTAGAGCGATTCTAGCTTTAATTCGTGGTCACTACTAAAATTTCCATGTAACCCAAATTTTGTTTTTTGAATTATGGTCTTGCTAAACTTTAAAGTTAATTTTAAGGCACTTAGAAGCATTTTAGAGCGATTTTATATTTAATTAACTTTTTATAATTTTTGTCATAGAATTCTTTAAACTCAATTTTAAGGCACTTAGAAGCGTCTTAGAGCGATACTAGCTTTAATTCGTGGTCACAACTAAAATTTCCATGTAACCCGAATTTTAGTGTAATCCACTTAGAAGCGTCTTAGAGCGATTCTAGCTTTAATTCGTGATCACTACTAAAATTTCCATGTAACCCAAATTTTGTTTTTTAAATTATGATCTTGCTAAACTTTAAAGTTAATTTTAAGGCACTTAGAAGCATTTTAGAGCGATTTTATATTTAATTAAGTTTTTATAATTTTTGTCATAGAATTCTTTAAACTCAATTTTAAGGCACTTAGAAGCGTCTTAGAGCGATTCTAGCTTTAATTCGTGGTCACAACTAAAATTTCCATGTAACCCAAATTTTAGTGTAATCCACTTAGAAGCGTCTTAGAGCGATTCTAGCTTTAATTCGTGATCACTACTAAAATTTCCATGTAACCCAAATTTTGTTTTTTAAATTATGGTCTTGCTAAACTTTAAAGTTAATTTTAAGGCACTTAGAAACATTTTAGAGCGATTTTATATTTAATTAAGTTTTTATAATTTTTGTCATGGAATTCTTTAAACTCAATTTTAAGGCACTTAGAAGCGTCTTAGAGCGATTCTAGCTTTAATTCGTGGTCACTACTAAAATTTCCATGTAACCCAAATTTTGTTTTTTAAATTATGGTCTTGCTAAACTTTAAAGTTAATTTTAAGGCACTTAGAAGCATTTTAGAGCGATTTTATATTTAATAAAGTTTTTATAATTTTTGTCATGGAATTCTTTAAACTCAATTTTAAGGCACTTAGAAGCGTCTTAGAGCGATTCTAGCTTCAATTCGTGATCACTACTAAAATTTCCATGTAACCCAAATTTTGTTTTTTAAATTATGATCTTGCTAAACTTTAAAGTTAATTTTAAGGCACTTAGAAGCGTCTTAGAGCGATTCTAGCTTTAATTCGTGGTCACTACTAAAATTTCCATGTAACCCAAATTTTGTTTTTTAAATTATGGTCTTGCTAAACTTTAAAGTTAATTTTAAGGCACTTAGAAGCATTTTAGAGCGATTTTATATTTAATTAAGTTTTTATAATTTTTGTCATGGAATTCTTTAAACTCAATTTTAAGGCACTTAGAAGCGTCTTAGAGCGATTCTGGCTTTAATTCGTGATCACTACTAAAATTTTCAAGTAACCCAAATTTTGTTTTTTAAATTATGGTCTTGCTAAACTTTAAAGTTAATTTTAAGGCACTTAGAAGCATTTTAGAGCGATTTTATATTTAATTAAGTTTTTATAATTTTTGTCATGGAATTCTTTAAACTCAATTTTAAGGCACTTAGAAGCGTCTTAGAGCGATTCTGGCTTTAATTCGTGATCACTACTAAAATTTCCATGTAACCCAAATTTTGTTTTTTAAATTATGGTCTTGCTAAACTTTAAAGTTAATTTTAAGGCACTTAGAAGCATTTTAGAGCGATTTTATATTAAATTAAGTTTTTATAATTTTTGTCATGGAATTCTTTAAACTCAATTTTAAGGCACATAGAAGCGTCTTAGAGCGATTCTGGCTTTAATAGGTGATCACTACTAAAATTTTCATGTAACCCAAATTTTGTTTTTTAAATTATGGTCTTGCTAAACTTTAAAGTTAATTTTAAGGCACGTAGAAGCATTTTAGAGCGATTTTATATTTAATTAAGTTTTTATAATTTTTGTCATGGAATTCTTTAAACTCAATTTTAAGGCACTTAGAAGCGTCTTAGAGCGATTCTGGCTTTAATTCGTGATCACTACTAAAATTTCCATGTAACCCAAATTTTGTTTTTTAAATTATGGTCTTGATAAACTTTAAAGTTAATTTTAAGGCACTTAGAAGCATTTTAGAGCGATTTTATATTTAATAAAGTTTTTATAATTTTTGTCATGGAATTCTTTAAACTCAATTTTAAGGCACTTAGAAGCGTCTTAGAGCGATTCTTGCTTTAATTCGTGATCACTACTAAAATTTCCATGTAACCCAAATTTTGTTTTTTAAATTATGGTCTTGCTAAACTTTAAAGTTAATTTTAAGGCACTTAGAAGCATTTTAGAGCGATTTTATATTTAATAAAGTTTTTATAATTTTTGTCATGGAATTCTTTAAACTCAATTTTAAGGCACTTAGAAGCGTCTTAGAGCGATTCTTGCTTTAATTCGTGATCACTACTAAAATTTCCATGTAACCCAAATTTTGTTTTTTAAATTATGGTCTTGCTAAACTTTAAAGTTAATTTTAAGGCACTTAGAAGCATTTTAGAGCGATTTTATATTTAATTAAGTTTTTATAATTTTTGTCATGGAATTCTTTAAACTCAATTTTAAGGCACTTAGAAGCGTCTTAGAGCGATTCTAGCTTTAATTCGTGGTCACTACTAAAATTTCCATGTAACCCAAATTTTGTTTTTTAAATTATGGTCTTGCTAAACTTTAAAGTTAATTTTAAGGCACTTAGAAGCATTTTAGAGCGATTTTATATTTAATAAAGTTTTTATAATTTTTGTCATGGAATTCTTTAAACTCAATTTTAAGGCACTTAGAAGCGTCTTAGAGCGATTCTAGCTTTAATTCGTGATCACTACTAAAATTTCCATGTAACCCAAATTTTGTTTTTTAAATTATGATCTTGCTAAACTTTAAAGTTAATTTTAAGGCACTTAGAAGCGTCTTAGAGCGATTCTAGCTTTAATTCGTGGTCACTACTAAAATTTCCATGTAACCCAAATTTTGTTTTTTAAATTATGGTCTTGCTAAACTTTAAAGTTAATTTTAAGGCACTTAGAAGCATTTTAGAGCGATTTTATATTTCATTAACTTTTTATAATTTTTGTCATAGAATTCTTTAAACTCAATTTTAAGGCACTTAGAAGCGTCTTAGAGCGATTCTAGCTTTAATTCGTGGTCACAACTAAAATTTCCATGTAACCCAAATTTTAGTGTAATCCACTTAGAAGCGTCTTAGAGCGATTCTAGCTTTAATTCGTGATCACTACTAAAATTTCCATGTAACCCAAATTTTGTTTTTTAAATTATGATCTTGCTAAACTTTAAAGTTAATTTTAAGGCACTTAGAAGCGTCTTAGAGCGATTCTAGCTTTAATTCGTGATCACTACTAAAATTTCCATGTAACCCAAATTTTGTTTTTTAAATTATGATCTTGCTAAACTTTAAAGTTAATTTTAAGGCACTTAGAAGCGTCTTAGAGCGATTCTAGCTTTAATTCGTGGTCACTACTAAAATTTCCATGTAACCCAAATTTTGTTTTTTAAATTATGGTCTTGCTAAACTTTAAAGTTAATTTTAAGGCACTTAGAAGCATTTTAGAGCGATTTTATATTTCATTAACTTTTTATAATTTTTGTCATAGAATTCTTTAAACTCAATTTTAAGGCACTTAGAAGCGTCTTAGAGCGATTCTAGCTTTAATTCGTGGTCACAACTAAAATTTCCATGTAACCCAAATTTTAGTGTAATCCACTTAGAAGCGTCTTAGAGCGATTCTAGCTTTAATTCGTGATCACTACTAAAATTTCCATGTAACCCAAATTTTGTTTTTTAAATTATGATCTTGCTAAACTTTAAAGTTAATTTTAAGGCACTTAGAAGCATTTTAGAGCGATTTTATATTTAATTAAGTTTTTATAATTTTTGTCATGGAATTCTTTAAACTCAATTTTAAGGCACTTAGAAGCGTCTTAGAGCGATTCTGGCTTTAATTCGTGATCACTACTAAAATTTTCATGTAACCCAAATTTTGTTTTTTAAATTATGGTCTTGCTAAACTTTAAAGTTAATTTTAAGGCACTTAGAAGCATTTGAGAGCGATTTTATATTTAATTAAGTTTTTATAATTTTTGTCATAGAATTCTTTAAACTCAATTTTAAGGCACTTAGAAGCGTCTTAGAGCGATTCTGGCTTTAATTCGTGATCACTACTAAAATTTCCATGTAACCCAAATTTTGTTTTTTAAATTATGGTCTTGATAAACTTTAAAGTTAATTTTAAGGCACTTAGAAGCATTTTAGAGCGATTTTATATTTAATAAAGTTTTTATAATTTTTGTCATGGAATTCTTTAAACTCAATTTTTTTTTAGAAGCATTTTAGAGCGATTTTATATTTAATTAAGTTTTTATAATTTTTGTCATGGAATTCTTTAAACTCAATTTTAAGGCACTTAGAAGCGTCTTAGAGCGATTCTAGCTTTAATTCGTGGTCACTACTAAAATTTCCATGTAACCCAAATTTTGTTTTTTAAATTATGGTCTTGCTAAACTTTAAAGTTAATTTTAAGGCACTTAGAAGCATTTTAGAGCGATTTTATATTTAATAAAGTTTTTATAATTTTTGTCATGGAATTCTTTTGGAACTCAACTCAACTCAACTCAATTTTAAGGCACTTAGAAGCGTCTTAGAGCGATTCTAGCTTTAATTCGTGATCACTACTAAAATTTCCATGTAACCCAAATTTTGTTTTTTAAATTATGATCTTGCTAAACTTTAAAGTTAATTTTAAGGCACTTAGAAGCGTCTTAGAGCGATTCTAGCTTTAATTCGTGGTCACTACTAAAATTTCCATGTAACCCAAATTTTGTTTGTTAAATTATGGTCTTGCTAAACTTTAAAGTTAATTTTAAGGCACTTAGAAGCATTTTAGAGCGATTTTATATTTAATTAACTTTTTATAATTTTTGTCATAGAATTCTTTAAACTCAATTTTAAGGCACTTAGAAGCGTCTTAGAGCGATTCTAGCTTTAATTCGTGGTCACAACTAAAATTTCCATGTAACCCAAATTTTTGGTGTAATCCACTTAGAAGCGTCTTAGAGCGATTCTAGCTTTAATTCGTGATCACTACTAAAATTTCCATGTAACCCAAATTTTGTTTTTTAAATTATGATCTTGCTAAACTTTAAAGTTAATTTTATGGCACTTAGAAGCATTTTAGAGCGATTTTATATATAATTAAGTTTTTATAATTTTTGTCATGAAATTCTTTAAACTCAATTTTAAGGCACTTAGAAGCGTCTTAGAGCGATTCTGGCTTTAATTCGTGATCACTACTAAAATTTTCATGTAACCCAAATTTTGTTTTTTAAATTATGGTCTTGCTAAACTTTAAAGTTAATTTTAAGGCACTTAGAAGCATTTTAGAGCGATTTTATATTTAAAAAAGTTTTATAATTTTTGTCATGGAATTCTTTAAACTCAATTTTAAGGCACTTAGAAGCGTCTTAGAGCGATTCTAGCTTTAATTCGTGATCACTACTAAAATTTCCATGTAACCCAAATTTTGTTTTTTAAATTATGATCTTGCTAAACTTTAAAGTTAATTTTAAGGCACTTAGAAGCATTTTAGAGCGATTTTATATTTAATTAAGTTTTTATAATTTTTGTCATGCAATTCTTTAAACTCAGATTTAAGGCACTTAGAAGCGTCTTAGAGCGATTCTAGCTTTAATTCGTGGTCACAACTAAAATTTTCATGTAACCCAAATTTTGTTTTTTAAATTATGGTCTTGCTAAACTTTAAAGCTAATTTTAAGGCACTTAGAAGCGTCTTAGAGCGATTCTAGCTTTAATTCGTGGTCACTACTAAAATTTCCATGTAACCCAAATTTTGTTTTTTAAATTATGGTCTTGCTAAACTTTAAAGTTAATTTTAAGGCACTTAGAAGCATTTTAGAGCGATTTTATATTTAATTAACTTTTTATAATTTTTGTCATAGAATTCTTTAAACTCAATTTTAAGGCACTTAGAAGCGTCTTAGAGCGATTCTAGCTTTAATTCGTGGTCACAACTAAAATTTCCATGTAACCCAAATTTTAGTGTAATCCACTTAGAAGCGTCTTAGAGCGATTCTAGCTTTAATTCGTGATCACTACTAAAATTTCCATGTAACCCAAATTTTGTTTTTTAAATTATGATCTTGCTAAACTTTAAAGTTAATTTTAAGGCACTTAGAAGCATTTTAGAGCGTTTTTATATTTAATTAAGTTTTTATAATTTTTGTCATGGAATTCTTTAAACTCAATTTTAAGGCACTTAGAAGCGTCTTAGAGCGATTCTTGCTTTAATTCGTGATCAATACTAAAATTTCCATGTAACCCAAATTTTGTTTTTTAAATTATGGTCTTGCTAAACTTTAAAGTTAATTTTAAGGCACTTAGAAGCATTTTAGAGCGATTTTATATTTAATTAAGTTTTTATAATTTTTGTCATGGAATTCTTTAAACTCAATTTTAAGGCACTTAGAAGCGTCTTAGAGCGATTCTAGCTTTAATTCGTGGTCACTACTAAAATTTCCATGTAACCCAAATTTTGTTTTTTAAATTATGGTCTTGCTAAACTTTAAAGTTAATTTTAAGGCACTTAGAAGCATTTTAGAGCGATTTTATATTTAATAAAGTTTTTATAATTTTTGTCATGGAATTCTTTAAACTCAATTTTAAGGCACTTAGAAGCGTCTTAGAGCGATTCTAGCTTTAATTCGTGATCACTACTAAAATTTCCATGTAACCCAAATTTTGTTTTTTAAATTATGATCTTGCTAAACTTTAAAGTTAATTTTAAGGCACTTAGAAGCGTCTTAGAGCGATTCTAGCTTTAATTCGTGGTCACTACTAAAATTTCCATGTAACCCAAATTTGGTTTTTTAAATTATGGTCTTGCTAAACTTTAAAGTTAATTTTAAGGCACTTAGAAGCATTTTAGAGCGATTTTATATTTAATTAACTTTTTATAATTTTTGTCATAGAATTCTTTAAACTCAATTTTAAGGCACTTAGAAGCGTCTTAGAGCGATTCTAGCTTTAATTCGTGGTCACAACTAAAATTTCCATGTAACCCAAATTTTAGTGTAATCCACTTAGAAGCGTCTTAGAGCGATTCTAGCTTTAATTCGTGATCACTACTAAAATTTCCATGTAACCCAAATTTTGTTTTTTAAATTCTGATCTTGCTAAACTTTAAAGTTAATTTTAAGGCACTTAGAAGCATTTTAGAGCGATTTTATATTTAATTAAGTTTTTATAATTTTTGTCATGGAATTCTTTAAACTCAATTTTAAGGCACTTAGAAGCGTCTTAGAGCGATTCTGGCTTTAATTCGTGATCACTACTAAAATTTTCATGTAACCCAAATTTTGTTTTTTAAATTATGGTCTTGCTAAACTTTAAAGTTAATTTTAAGGCACTTAGAAGCATTTTAGAGCGATTTTATATTTAATTAAGTTTTTATAATTTTTGTCATAGAATTCTTTAAACTCAATTTTAAGGCACTTAGAAGCGTCTTAGAGCGATTCTGGCTTTAATTCGTGATCACTACTAAAATTTCCATGTAACCCAAATTTTGTTTTTTAAATTATGGTCTTGATAAACTTTAAAGTTAATTTTAAGGCACTTAGAAGCATTTTAGAGCGATTTTATATTTAATAAAGTTTTTATAATTTTTGTCATGGAATTCTTTAAACTCAATTTTTTTTTAGAAGCATTTTAGAGCGATTTTATATTTAATTAAGTTTTTATAATTTTTGTCATGGAATTCTTTAAACTCAATTTTAAGGCACTTAGAAGCGTCTTAGAGCGATTCTAGCTTTAATTCGTGGTCACTACTAAAATTTCCATGTAACCCAAATTTTGTTTTTTAAATTATGGTCTTGCTAAACTTTAAAGTTAATTTTAAGGCACTTAGAAGCATTTTAGAGCGATTTTATATTTAATAAAGTTTTTATAATTTTTGTCATGGAATTCTTTTGGAACTCAACTCAACTCAACTCAATTTTAAGGCACTTAGAAGCGTCTTAGAGCGATTCTAGCTTTAATTCGTGATCACTACTAAAATTTCCATGTAACCCAAATTTTGTTTTTTAAATTATGATCTTGCTAAACTTTAAAGTTAATTTTAAGGCACTTAGAAGCGTCTTAGAGCGATTCTAGCTTTAATTCGTGGTCACTACTAAAATTTCCATGTAACCCAAATTTTGTTTGTTAAATTATGGTCTTGCTAAACTTTAAAGTTAATTTTAAGGCACTTAGAAGCATTTTAGAGCGATTTTATATTTAATTAACTTTTTATAATTTTTGTCATAGAATTCTTTAAACTCAATTTTAAGGCACTTAGAAGCGTCTTAGAGCGATTCTAGCTTTAATTCGTGGTCACAACTAAAATTTCCATGTAACCCAAATTTTTGGTGTAATCCACTTAGAAGCGTCTTAGAGCGATTCTAGCTTTAATTCGTGATCACTACTAAAATTTCCATGTAACCCAAATTTTGTTTTTTAAATTATGATCTTGCTAAACTTTAAAGTTAATTTTATGGCACTTAGAAGCATTTTAGAGCGATTTTATATATAATTAAGTTTTTATAATTTTTGTCATGGAATTCTTTAAACTCAATTTTAAGGCACTTAGAAGCGTCTTAGAGCGATTCTGGCTTTAATTCGTGATCACTACTAAAATTTTCATGTAACCCAAATTTTGTTTTTTAAATTATGGTCTTGCTAAACTTTAAAGTTAATTTTAAGGCACTTAGAAGCTTTTAGAGCGATTTTATATTTAAAAAAGTTTTATAATTTTTGTCATGGAATTCTTTAAACTCAATTTTAAGGCACTTAGAAGCGTCTTAGAGCGATTCTAGCTTTAATTCGTGATCACTACTAAAATTTCCATGTAACCCAAATTTTGTTTTTTAAATTATGATCTTGCTAAACTTTAAAGTTAATTTTAAGGCACTTAGAAGCATTTTAGAGCGATTTTATATTTAATTAAGTTTTTATAATTTTTGTCATGCAATTCTTTAAACTCAGATTTAAGGCACTTAGAAGCGTCTTAGAGCGATTCTAGCTTTAATTCGTGGTCACAACTAAAATTTTCATGTAACCCAAATTTTGTTTTTTAAATTATGGTCTTGCTAAACTTTAAAGCTAATTTTAAGGCACTTAGAAGCGTCTTAGAGCGATTCTAGCTTTAATTCGTGGTCACTACTAAAATTTCCATGTAACCCAAATTTTGTTTTTTAAATTATGGTCTTGCTAAACTTTAAAGTTAATTTTAAGGCACTTAGAAGCATTTTAGAGCGATTTTATATTTAATTAACTTTTTATAATTTTTGTCATAGAATTCTTTAAACTCAATTTTAAGGCACTTAGAAGCGTCTTAGAGCGATTCTAGCTTTAATTCGTGGTCACAACTAAAATTTCCATGTAACCCAAATTTTAGTGTAATCCACTTAGAAGCGTCTTAGAGCGATTCTGGCTTGAATTCGTGATCACTACTAAAATTTCCATGTAACCCAAATTTTGTTTTTTAAATTATGGTCTTGCTAAACTTTAAAGTTAATTTTAAGGCACTTAGAAGCATTTTAGAGCGATTTTATGTATAATTAAGTTTTTATAATTTTTGTCATGGTATTCTTTAAACTCAATTTTAAGGCACTTAGAAGCGTCTTAGAGCGATTCTGGCTTTAATTCGTGATCACTACTAAAATTTCCATGTAACCCAAATTTTGTTTTTTAAATTATGGTCTTGATAAACTTTAAAGTTAATTTTAAGGCACTTAGAAGCATTTTAGAGCGATTTTATATTTAATAAAGTTTTTATAATTTTTGTCATGGAATTCTTTAAACTCAATTTTAAGGCACTTAGAAGCGTCTTAGAGCGATTCTTGCTTTAATTCGTGATCAATACTAAAATTTCCATGTAACCCAAATTTTGTTTTTTAAATTATGGTCTTGCTAAACTTTAAAGTTAATTTTAAGGCACTTAGAAGCATTTTAGAGCGATTTTATATTTAATTAAGTTTTTATAATTTTTGTCATGGAATTCTTTAAACTCAATTTTAAGGCACTTAGAAGCGTCTTAGAGCGATTCTAGCTTTAATTCGTGGTCACTACTAAAATTTCCATGTAACCCAAATTTTGTTTTTTAAATTATGGTCTTGCTAAACTTTAAAGTTAATTTTAAGGCACTTAGAAGCATTTTAGAGCGATTTTATATTTAATAAAGTTTTTATAATTTTTGTCATGGAATTCTTTAAACTCAATTTTAAGGCACTTAGAAGCGTCTTAGAGCGATTCTAGCTTTAATTCGTGATCACTACTAAAATTTCCATGTAACCCAAATTTTGTTTTTTAAATTATGATCTTGCTAAACTTTAAAGTTAATTTTAAGGCACTTAGAAGCGTCTTAGAGCGATTCTAGCTTTAATTCGTGGTCACAACTAAAATTTCCATGTAACCCAAATTTTGTTTTTTAAATTCTGATCTTGCTAAACTTTAAAGTTAATTTTAAGGCACTTAGAAGCATTTTAGAGCGATTTTATATTTAATTAAGTTTTTATAATTTTTGTCATGGAATTCTTTAAACTCAATTTTAAGGCACTTAGAAGCGTCTTAGAGCGATTCTAGCTTTAATTCGTGGTCACTACTAAAATTTCCATGTAACCCAAATTTGGTTTTTTAAATTATGGTCTTGCTAAACTTTAAAGTTAATTTTAAGGCACTTAGAAGCATTTTAGAGCGATTTTATATTTAATTAACTTTTTATAATTTTTGTCATAGAATTCTTTAAACTCAATTTTAAGGCACTTAGAAGCGTCTTAGAGCGATTCTAGCTTTAATTCGTGGTCACAACTAAAATTTCCATGTAACCCAAATTTTAGTGTAATCCACTTAGAAGCGTCTTAGAGCGATTCTAGCTTTAATTCGTGATCACTACTAAAATTTCCATGTAACCCAAATTTTGTTTTTTAAATTCTGATCTTGCTAAACTTTAAAGTTAATTTTAAGGCACTTAGAAGCATTTTAGAGCGATTTTA
>CAUJBZ010000280.1:0-17401 GCA_963082915.1 Dolichopus griseipennis
CTTTTAAAAATTCAAAATCAAAATTGTCAGATTCTATTGACATTTAACATAATTTTCAAAACAAAAATTTAATTAAATTAAATGATGGTTCGAGGATAGGTTGGATAAGTGTGTGGTATGGTTTGTAAACACTCTATCCGTGAAGCCACATGATGAGTATGGGCAAGTTGCTTTGACGTAATTTTCCAACGCAAGTGAATATTACTCAATCCCACACGAGTGTAGTTTTAAGTGTTGTCAGTTGTCACCAATTTATGAACTTATGAATGTATGTGTAAAATTTAGTTCATTCGAAGATAGTTAGGTCATTTAAAAATGGATTATTATTATAATTAACATCTGTGGGACTGAGCATCTTATATTGATTTTTATCAATTTCCAATACCAGAAATATTTTATATTTTGCCCGGTCTCAAATTTTTTTTGTTAAGATGCGTACAGTTCAAAAATTTTTAAATAATGAAAAAAAAAGAAAAACAACAAAAAAATAAAAGAAAAAAAAAATCATTTTTTTGTTAGTACTGGTTAGTGCATCGAGTCTTACTAGTAAAATTTGGTTGCAACGAAACCGGTTTTTTGTAAATACAAGAATTACGAAACCGAAAACGTCAACATTACGTCAAAACTACCTCAATGCAACAGAGATACCACCCATGTGACTTGGCTGTATGGGATCACTACAATATGATATTTAAAGTTTCAAAAATTGATGCGACGCGCGAGTCGCGACACTAAGAAAACATTGTGTTATCATCATACTTCAATACAAAACTAAACGTCAATTCATTCAAATTAATAATTAATTTTAAAATGTTCGAAATGTAACATTTTATTTTTTATTCTCAAAAATTTTTTTCGTGTTCTTAATATTTTTTTAATTTAAATTTAAATTTTTTTTTTTTTATATAATATTTTCTTCCAAATTATTTTACTAAATTTCAAATTAAAACTTTTCAAAAATAAAAAAAAAAATACCAAAATAAAAAACAAATTCAAAAAAAAAATAACATAAATTGCAATAATTATGCCAGATAAAGAAAAAATAATTTTATCAAAAAAAGTTGAAGAATTAGAAATAGAAAATAAAATTCTTAGAAAAAAATTAAAAAAATGTGAAGGAGTTTTAAAACATGCAAATTTAATTTCTCATTACAAAAATGGTGATCATCTCCCAAAATCAGAACCAGAATCTGACCCAAATACATCCAATAAATGGAATAATAGCGTTTGGCCAAATATACCATATAAATGTCCATGTAAACAAAAACATATTGGTGTATTATCAAAACCAATCCAAAGATCTGGTATAACAGATTGTAGCTGTTGTTATATTCAAACATTTTGTTATTAATTGAGAAAAAAAAAAAGAAGAAAATTAATATGGGAGAATAATTGTTGTAAAGCAAAATGAAAGTGCAACTAATTTTTAATTAAATTTTGTTGCTGTATGTTTTATCATAAGTAAATTATATTGTAAGAATTTCGCATAATCAAATTCGATAAGTAAAAAAAAAATTTGTCATGATATGGCTAAATAACAAAATTAAATTCTTATTTTAATTTATTTTTGTTTCAGTTTTAATAGTTAGAAGAGTTTGAGAGCCTGAAAAGGGGGTTCGGGGGCACACATGTGGTCCAAGATTCAATTGAAATAAAAAGGATGGGAAAACATCATATTGTTTTAGGGGAAGGGTAGAGAAATATATTTTAATAAATCGAACGATATTCTATGTTACTACAAGACTTCTTTACCGTTTTTGAATATTCTACAGAATACATTGATCTGACCGATAGCTTAGTGATAAAGTGAAGACTTTTCAATCGAAAAGTTTCGAATCCTGGTGGGATTATATCTAATAAAAAAGTATAGTGTATGTATTAAAAAATAATTTAATATGAAGTCCAAATTTCAAATAGGCAAAGCATTAATATTATCTGGCAATATTGACCATTGTCTGGTACAACAAATACATAAATAAATAAATAAAATACATTGAAAGAAATTAATGATAAAGGTTACCAGCAGTCCATTTGTTTTAACAATTTATTTTATAGATATTAAAATTATTTTAAAATTCTTGACACATTTTTGGGATTAATTTTAAAGAATTCTTGAATCAAATTTTTCTATTGAAAAAAAAAAAATCAAATTCTTAGTTTTTATTCGAGCAGTCAAAAAAATTAATAAAACTAATTTTGAAAATTTTTTTTTCTTTTTAAATTTTTGGAAATAATCTAAATTTTATTTGTTTTTTTTTTTTTTTTTTTTAAATTAATTTCTTCAATATCATAAAAAAAAAAAACAAAACAATAAAACCACATGATTATCAGTCTTTTTTCAAATATATCTAATAAAAAATAATTGAAAAAATTTTCATATTTAATTATTATGAAAATCATTAACGTAAGAAAAGTATGGCTCTTAAGAAAAATTCAAAAATTATTGAAAATTTAGCAAATCGAATTTTAAAATTAGATAAAGATATTGAATGTTTTTGTAAAGAAATAAATAAACATAAAAACAATAAAGATGGAAAAAATTCCAAAGTTAATAAATCACAGAAAAATCAAACTAGACAAGTAAATGTTTTAATAGAAAATAAGAATAATATAAAACAAAGGAATCATACTGTTGTTTTATGCAGTCATAACCTGCCTCAAACCCCTAATGAATGCAATAACCAGCCTAAAAGATTAAAATCTAAAAAAGTTGTTGTACAAGTACAGTACATTAGAAAATTAATTAGAGATAATGAATTGAATAATGATGAAAGACAAAAGAATTGCGCATCTACACGATCTATACCTAATGCAAATAAAACAAATATTGTTTTACAAATACAGGACAATAATCAACCAAATACAATTAATCCATTATCAAACTATGGCTGCACTAGTGGAAATATTGGCAATATAATTGAATTGGAGATTCAGGAAGATAAAAAGTATGACATTACGAACATTCCAAAACAAAACAATAAGTGTAAAGCAACAAATGAAAATAATGAAGAAATAAACAATAAGTGTAAAGCAACAAATGAAAATAATGAAGAAATAAATGAAAATAATGAAGAAAAAAATGAAAATTATTTAAGTACAATTAAAAGTTGTGAAGAAACAATTAGAAATAATGTACGGCCAGGTAAAAATAATGAAGGATTAAATAAAAAAAATAAACTATTAGTGACAAATAAAATGAGAACATATGCAAAAAATATAGAAACAAATAAAAATAAGGAAACAAATAAAAAATATGAAAATATAAATGAAACTAATGAAAAAATAAAGACAAAAAATAAGAGTACAAATACTGGAAATTATGAAGCAACAAATAAAAATAATAAAGAAATAAATAAAAACAATAAAAATACAAATAAAAAAAATAAGGGAATAACTAGAAATAATGAAAAAACAAACAAAAAAAATAAGGAAAAAAATAAAAATGAAGAAGGAACAAATAGAAATAATAAGCGAGTACATAAAAAAAATAAGGCAACAAATACAGATAATAGAATAACAAATTATGGTATTATACCAAAAAAGTATCAAACACATTTAGAGCGAAAAATAAGTTTAATGAGATTTAAACAAGCTATATCCGAAAGAAATTGGAATGATAGTATTTGGCCAAATATACCATACAAATGTCCTGCTACAGTATTTCATTACGCATTATTACCACCACAGTCAAGAAGAGCTGGTATAACAGATTGCTGTTGTTGTCATTGTTATCATAGATTATGCAGCTGATATATATATATATAGATGTATATATATAATAACGATGTTGTTGACATCAAATATCTATAGCTATTGAATATGATACATGTTATGATGTTTTTAACATCCATAACAGAATATGATCAACTTGAATCACAGCGAATTGATAGTGATGGGAGAAAAAAATTACATTTTGATATTTAGCGTCTACAGTATCTTTCATATTATTTTAGTACCTATATTATAATTAATGCAAGTGATTGTTTTTGCTATTAATTCAAAATGTTTAATTTTAAGCATCTGTTTAAAAAAAAAGAAAACTTTTTATTTTAATTTCTCTATGTTTCGTCATTTTCTGTTTAAGAATTTAATAAATGACGAAACATTTAGAAAAATTAAATTAAAAGTTTAATTTTTTTGAAATTATTATCTTAATTGAATTAAGATCATTAAATATTATGTATATGATTTTAAAAAATTAAAATATTAATAAACTAAATTTATAGATTGAATAAATAGTTTAGGCATACTTTTCTAATTGCTGAAATAGTTTATAATTTTCAAATGTGGTTTTTGTATTTAATATTCGAATAGAGAATCGAAATTCTTTGTACACTTCTGCGTCATTTGTAACCGTTCAATGCCTTCCTTGCTGACAGTCATTTATTTCCTCTTAAGAAATAAAACCATGACTTCGAAATTATAGATATAATGCCTTTTCATAAACTACCGATAACTATGCAATTTTATTCTACAATTAAGTCTATGGGGTTTAACGTGCTTATAGGCACAAATATCTAACAAGTAAATGGTTTTATCTATATACATTGTTGTACGCCGCAGGCCGAACTTAACATTAGCATATGCAATTTTATTCACTTAATCTGGACAGTATTACCAGCAATTTTTCACTATAGTTATTTAGCTGAACAAATTCCAATCTCACCTATTGGAAAGGCAAATAAGAATAAATTATTGTTTTCTTTACACGGTTTCATAATATTCCATTGTTGCATAGGTTTTAAACATTAGATAACTTGTCCTGATTCCTGTGATTACTATGAGGCCCTTCCTTTTCGGTTTCTTGATATTCTTTGTATTTCCGCTCTTGAATTTTGTTCTCTAAAAATCCTTTGTGATATAAATTTCTATGGATTATTGACAAATTTCTTTTACCCTAACATTTTTCCCATATATACAGTTAGATATTTGCTTTGTAATTGTTCGTTAATCCGTAGCTCTTAGAAAGATTCGACTCAGTGGAAATCAGTTGTTTTCCCACCAACTTCCTTCGCGCAAATCATTTGAAAAACGTTTTTATAATTACGTTCCCCCGAGACTTTGCTCCTTAAGAATTCAAAATTCTACATATGGTAGGGGTTACAACGAAATTGATATAAAATTGAAAAAATAAATGAAAAAGTAGGAGTGATATGTAAAAACGTTCGAAATATTTATTTAAAAAAAAAAAACAAATATAAATTTTAAATCTATTTTTAAAAAGAATACTTTCATTCTGCTTTTTTTTTTTTTTTTTCTTAATTGAAAATTAGAACATCCCCCTGTAACACCAAACATTTATAACGAAATATGTATGTACAAAATTTAATAATTCTGGTATGTCACACATTTGCGCTTGTTAATTAATTACAATTACAAAATTTGTCCAGTTTTTTTGGCCATATTTTTTTGAATTCATTTAAATTACTTAATTCATCATCAATATCATTTAATGTTGAATGATTTCTTATTATTTTACCTTCCATAACATATTTTAAACATTTATAATTTTGAAGATTTTCATCTTTAACCACAACATCCTGTTTATAATTATCATAATTATTAATCGATTTTAATAATGATATTTGTTCATCTTTTAACATTTTTGTTGGATTTTTAACACCTAATAAAGAATTTGATAAATTTTCAGCTTTTAATAAATTTT
The DNA here is from genome assembly GCA_963082915.1 of Dolichopus griseipennis. NCBI lineage: Eukaryota > Metazoa > Arthropoda > Insecta > Diptera > Dolichopodidae > Dolichopus > Dolichopus griseipennis. The sequence continues at coordinate 5,666 of CAUJBZ010000280.1, forward strand.
TAATCATATTTTGTTCACGTTTTTCCTCATCAACTTTTAATTGATGCATAATAAATTTTTTTCGAAGTTCAGGTGCAACAAGACAATTACGTTGTAAATATGGACTAATCATTATTGTTTGAGTTGATTTCTCTAGTGTTTCTCGTTTCTGCGATTGATCATCTGATACAAGATATATTATTGATTTTTCATTTTCATCTTCAAATGATATTTCTTTCAAATTAGCAATTTCCTTATTAATTTGATTATTTACTTTTCTTCCACCTTTTAAACGTTTATTCAATGATCCTTTATTTAATTTAATTTTTTTTTTTAAATTATTTTTAATTGATTTATTATTTTTATTATTATTATTATTATTATATTGTTCAAATGATGATGGTAATTTTGATTTATATTTATTAGAATAATTATTAATTGATTGATTTTTTAAAATTTCTTTTGCAAGTTCAATTGCATGACTAGAATCTGTTTGGATTTTTGATGCAGAACAATTTAATGTAATATTATTTATATTATATAATTCTTGTTTTATTTCAATTTTTTCATTTAATTCATTTTGTATAAGTTGTAGAATATCATGTGTGTCGACAGCTTCAAGCGGTACACTTGAATCATGATAAGAAAATCTTGAACTGTTTGGTGAAATATTTGGTGAATAAATAGTTTTGTTTAAAAATGTTGATTGCACTCCATGTAATTCAATTCCAGAATTATTGATATTTTTAATTTTATCACTTATCTCTTTAATACTCATATTAGAAGAGGATTTATCATTATTAAAGCTCAAATTAGAATTAATATCAAAATGAGTTTTTTGTGGAAATTTTCTTATTAAAGGTAAATTTGACATTTTATACCAAATATAAAATCTTTTTTTTTGAAAAAAAAAAATAATATTTAATTTTGAAAAAGGAAATTTGGTTTTAAATATTTGTTTTTTTTTTTTTTATTGAATTAATTTTAAAAATTTTATGTTCAAAATTAAAATAAATATTGTCAAATTAAAATTTCAAACTACTCTGTATTTTTTTTTTTAATTCTTATGAGTATAAATATTAATATTTGTGTAGGTGAGAATCAAAGACAAACTATTCCATTTTTCAAAAAAAAATAGATAATAACGCTAAAATAATCCGTATTAAAAATGAAATCGTTTGGTATATTCAAGTTGCTTCTATGTCATTCCATTCCTGAGAAAAATAAATTTTAAATATGCGAGTATTTTCAAAATAAAACTATTCCACAAACATGGTAAAAACAAAACTAAACTATTCCATACAAAAACATATTGAAACAAAACAAATCTATTCCTTAGTAACCAATATTAACGACAGTTGCAAATAAATTCAAAACAAAACTATTCCATTTAATTTTTTGGCGCCAAAATTTGCATGTTTGTCAAAATCAATTTTATGTATTTTCACTTTTAAATCAGAATTCAAGTAGTAAAGAGGTGCAGAACTGTTAGAAGTAAATATATTTGTTTTTTATTTTAGTAAATGAAATATAAATATTTTGGTTTAATATAGATAATGGAATCTTTGGAATATCCAGTTTTAACAAATTATCCAAGGAAAAGAAAAATTAATACATCTAATCATAAAAGAGTAAAGGAAAAATTACAAAGATATAAGAGGAAAGAATTACCTGAAATTCCGAACTGTAACCATAGTGAAAAAAGCGATTTCAAGTGTAAGAAAATTAAAAATCGCGATCTTATAAATTTTTCTAATTGCTTTTATATGATACCAAGCAAACTAGCTCAAGATGCTTTCATTTTAAGTTATTGCAACATTAATATACCAAAAAGAACTGGTCGTGGTATTGCTGGAGGTAGCAATCAAAAATTTACTGTGCAATATAATATGCGGACTATGGAAGGTTGTCGAATAAAAATATGCTTAAAAACTTTTTTAAATATCCTAAAAATCACAAAAGCTAGAGTTTACCATGTTTGTCATCAACATTTTATAACTGGTAAAGCCCCTTTTGAAAAACGAGGTGGGGATAAAAAGAGTCAAAAGTACGCAGAAAAAAAAAAGTGCGTAATTGATTTTATAAAACTGTTTAAAACTGTTGAAATACATTATTGCCGCAGTCAAATTACAAAAAGACAGTACCTTCCTAATGAACTATCCATAAAAAAAATGTGGGTGAAGTATAACGATTCTGTTGAGGATAAAAAAGTATTATACAGTTTTTTTAAGGATACCTTCAATGCAAATTTCAATATTGGTTTTAAGATGCCCTCAACAGACATGTGCTCTACTTGCATTAGTCTTCGAGAACGTATCAAACATGAAAATATTACCTCAAAAAAAAATGAACTACAGGTACAGCTTATGATCCACAAACGACGAGCAAAATCGTTTTTCGAATTACTCCGAAAGGAAGAAGACAATACAATTTTAATTTCGTTCGACTGTCAAAAAAATATGCCTCTTCCAAAAATACCGGATCAGGCAGCTTACTACAGCCGACAACTATACCTGTACTTATTTGCAATTGTAGAAGGCACTTCTAAAACTTTACTTTCTAAGGATAACACTTTTCTGTTCTATTGGACAGAAAATTCTCATCAAAAAGGGTCGAATGAAATTGCATCTGCCGTGTACCAATATTTATCCAGTAAAAGCATGGAAGGTATTACTAATATTCGTTTAATGGCAGACGGATGCGGAGGACAAAATAAAAACTCAACCATGATTGGTATGTGTCAATTTTGGTTGGCCAAAAAAGCTCCAAGTAATGTCAAAAAAATAGAAGTTATCTTTCCAGTTGCAGGGCATTCATTCTTACCGGCGGATAGAGTTTTCGGACAAATTGAAAAGAAAGTGAAAACAATGGAGAGCATTATTAATGTTGAGGAATATTTAAATATATACAAGGAAAAAGGTAAAACAATTAATTTAGGAAGCAACGAATGTCCAGTATATAATTTCAAATTAGGGATTGAAAAGATTTTTAAGCCTCCCGGTAACTGGCATTTTAAGTTTAATGAAACGAAGAGATTTATTATAACAAAAACCCAAAAAGGAAACACACTGGTTAGAGGTGAAACCTTCTATAAATCAGATATTGGACAGGGTAAATCTACAATTAAACGAGGGCAAAATTTGGCGCAACTTGAATTGCAGGAGTTGCCACTTGGTGTCCAAATTAAAGATGCTAAGCTGAAAGATGTTGAAAAACTCCTTTCCAAACATTTTGGAAATGATTGGCAAAGTATTGCGGAATTACATTTTTACAAACAAATTATAAGCGAAAATTTAACTTTCGCCCAGCGAGAGAGTGATACTATTTGTGAAAATCAAAATGAAGAAAATTGTGATTTAAGAATATAAATTTAAAGCCTACTACATATTAGTTATTTTGAACCAAATTGAATTACTATTTTATAAGTTTATTATTTTTTTGAAGTATATTTTATAAATTTTTGTTATACATATTGTTAAGACTGAATTTTTTATGTTTTTGTTTTACTGAATTATTTTTAATATGTTTTATTTAAATGTTTGTGTTTTTCATTTCTTGTTTTCATATTTTAATATTGTAGTTTTTAAGAAAATGAATAAAAAATTAATAACTGCTAAAATAATAATGAATAAAATATTAATTAAAAGATTGTAACTTTAATTAAAAAGTATAAAATATTTTCAAAACAAAACTATTCCCTTGAAATATTTTCAAAACGAAACTATACCACAAGATATTTTCAAAACTGAACTATTCCACATTTGAAAGCTTCACAAAAGCTGTAAGGGAATTCGGAGATTATATTCCTTAAAACCAATGTATTTAATAGGTTTCAGCTTTTGTTTAGTTAAATCCGCTTTTTAAAATTTTTCCACAGAAATAAATTAAAAGTTTTTTTTATTTTATACAAAAACTTTCCAGGAGGAATAGTTTGTCTTTGATTCTCACCTACTCATTTATAACTAATAGTCAATGAAGTAAAAAAAAACAGAGTTAGCTCTTGTAAAAAAAAATATAAAAGTTGCTGAAAACATACAAGGCTTTAAATAATTTTGTAATTTTGTTTCAAAAACTTTAAAATTTTGTATCAAACATATTTTAGTCGTCGAAAAATTGTTGTCGCCAATAGTTTAAAGAACTTTAAAAACAGTTTATTTCAAGTTTATGTAAAGTTTAAAGCTAATTTTAAGGCAAAATTATATTAAATTAATAGTTATGATTTTTTTTTTAAATTGAAAGTTCTTCTGATGAAGAAAATAAAATAAATAATATTATACAAAGAAAAATTTTAAGAGAACAGGAATATATTTAAACTTCCAGCAAATGAGTGATTAAAAAGACCTTTGAAATTATAAAGTATTAATTTATTAATAATATAAATGTTTTAGGTTTACAATTTTTTTTAGAGTTGGAAAGGACGCATTTAAAATGTTACTTGAAATAAGTAAACTTAAAGCAAATAGAAGAATTAAGGGTATTCCGTCAATAATACAATTGGCAACATCATTGAATGTTTTAGCCAGCGGTAGCTATCAAATTAATGTTGGGAGTCACAAAGCATTGTCTATGGCACAGACGACGGTGTCTAAAATTTTTAGGAATACATTGAAAACCTTAGAAGAAAGGATATGCCTGTATTGAAATTTTTTTTAGATGAAAATTTATTTCCTGAGACAAAGAACTATTTTTTCGAAAAATTTAAGTTACCCGGAATTATTGGTATAGTTGATTGTCTGCATATTTCAATTTTAAAACCTAATGTTACACAAATAAAATACCTAATGTATTTAAAATTTTAAATCAAAATTACTATGAAAAATTCAATTACAAGTAAAAAAACGCTCTTTTGAGCTTGACGAAAAAATTTTTGAAACAAATACGTACTGCCAGCCAACTTTTGTGACAAATGAATTTTGTTTCAATCAATGTCGATTTTAACAATTTACGGAGTGGCAGCACCCTGTTTGAGGTAAGTAACTTTTTTTGTTATAGAATTTGCCCAGCTTAGCTTAATGATTTAAATTTTAAACATATGAGCTTCTTTTTATCGATAAAATTAATGGTCGATTTTGTTAGATTGAAGAAAAGTTTTTGTATCCGTTTTTGCGAGGGTTTTAAAACTAATCATCTATCTACTGAAACCACTAATAATTTATTCTCAATATGTAATAAAATAATTATATATGATTAATTCATATTTAAATCAATCACATTTTAAATAAGTATTTCAGAATCTTATCTTAAATATATAAGTATTTCAGAAAAACTTTGTTGAACTATTTTGGAACTAAAAACAAAAATCTTATGTCTAGAAGGATCCCCCAATGAATTTTTACTAGATATTTCCGAATTACATTAAAATTTCATATAATTCATTAAAATTATTTAATATTAATAAACTTTATATATTTTCCAACAACTAACATCATTCATCTATAATCTATTCCAAAAAAAAAATTGTCTTACGACTCTCTACTTTTCAGACCTATTTGAAGTTAAAAAAAATTAAATTCGCTTTTTGAATAAAAGAAAACCAAAATGAAATGATATTTTTGTTTTTTCTTTTAATTTATACCTATAACATCAAAATTTATTTTCAAATTTTACAAAAAAAATTTAAAATACACATAATTAACAACAGCCACATTTTAGGTTTTTTTTAAAATTTGAATAAATTCTGAAAATTTTTTCATCAATATCATCACACTTACGAACTTTTGCATTTTTAAAATTACAATTACGTTTTTTCTGCACAATTTCTGGTGAAAAGATTAATGGTGGTAATATTATTGATTTTAACATTTTATTTCTTGATTTTGTTACGTTTTCTTCTTCATCAATTTTAGAAGAATGATAACATTTTTCTTGATATTGTTTCAATCTATTCAATATTATACTTTCAATACGTGCTTTCTGTAAACTACAATTTAATGCTTTAATAGATTCTAAAACTTTTTTAATTGCTTTTTTTCTTAAACAATCTTTAACCAATTCCTCTCTAGTTAATGGTAATTCATCAAAATATTTTTCAATTTCTTTAAAAATAGGCGATTTTTTATAATTATTATTATTCTTTCTTGCTTTCATTTTTAAACGTTTTTCATACAATGCCTGTGTAGTTAACGGTAATTTATCATAACAATTTTCAAGTTCTTTAAAAGCGAACTTTTTATAATCATTATTGCTTTTGTTGTTGTTGTTGGAGTTGGAGTTATTATTATTATTATTATCATTATTGTTATTTTTAGATGATCTTCCTGCTTTACATTGACAAATTGGCGTAGGATAAAATTTTGAATTTGGTTCATAATTATCAAAAGGACATTTTGTCATATTATTTTTATCACTATTATTTTTAGATGATCTTTCTCCTTTACATTGGAAAAATGGTAAATATTTTGTATTTGGTTCATAATCCTCAAATTGACATTGTGTCATATCAAGTAGTGATTCTAACGAACTTTTTTTTATTTCTTGTTCTATCTTACTATGAGATTTTTCCCTACTTGTAATGCTCTTTTTTGATTTTTCTCTCGAATATCTTACAAGACTTATTACATCACTCACGCTACGAACGAAACCATCTTTTATAGAGGTAGAGGAGGGCACCTCTTCCAATGAATCTTTATCAATAATTTTATTTGATTCTCTTTTGTATTCGGTTGGTTTGTTTTCAGTTGTTATTTTTTCGATTGGTTTGTTTTCAGTTGTTATTTTTTCGATTCGTTTGTTTTCAGCTATTATGTTTTCGATTGTGTTTTCATTTTTAATAGCAGAAAATACTTGCAATTCACCTCTAATTTCAGGTAATACATCTTTTTTGTTTTTTTCTTCATCGGTATTGGTAAATTCATGCCTTACATAATATTCTCTTTTCCAACAGCAATGTCCTCTTTTTCTTTTAATATCTCGACTTCTTAAATCATCATCATCTCCAGTCATTGTATATTTATCAACAAATTTTTTAGAACCGAACATTGCACAACATCCTTTTCTCTTTTTTTGTGAGCTGTTTTTTCTTAAGATTTCATCTGATTCTTCGGAATCTTCACTATCATCAGTTTCTTTTTCGTTTGAGCTTTGACAACATTTATAATTACATAAGTTTTCTTTATCGTGTTGATAAACATTACTTTTTATATTTCTTTCATTTTTTAAATTTTCGTAGTTCTTATCTAAAATAGAAGTATATAAATCTTCCAATTTTTGTGTTATTGAATTTTTTTTGTTATTCAATGGTTTTTTATTAAGTAACAAACACCTTTCCGCGTCATTTCGTGTGCATGAAGTTTGATTTTTAAAACAATCTTTTTTATAATTTTTATTGGAATGTGCACAACTTTCATCGTCACAAGGTTCTTTTCTTGTGGTATCACGAGAGCATCCATTTTCGTCACATGTTTTCTTCTTACGTTTAAAAATTTTCGGAAGACACCATTTTCCAGCTGAAAGACGCTGATCGTTTTGATCATTTGTTAGGGTGAGTATTCTAAAACTGTTTAATAAATTATAATACTGAGAATTTAACAGATCTAATTTCTCACAACCATCATCTTTACAAGATTGTCCTGAAATTTTTGAGCTAGATGAGGGAATTTGCGAATATAATCTATTTAATTCGTTTTTTACATATTCATTAAATTCAATAGATTTAGGATTAGGAAAACGACGTAAATTGTTTTCAATCATAAGTATGAATTTTTCTTTCAAAACCAAAAAACTTAATGAATCTTTTTTTTCAATATAATTTATACTATTTTTTTTTTGTTTCTTAAATTATTTTTAAATTTAATTTTTTTTTTTTTTTTAATAATTTAGAATTTTACTCTTCCTAAACAATTGTCAATTTAGAGACGCAAAATTGGATAGATTAAAAATAAAATAAAAATTTTGATGTAAAAAAACAATGGTACTTTTTAAAAAAAAAATTACAAAAAAAAAAAAAAAAATAGAGGAAATGAAATGTTTACATGTTTTAATTATATTTTGGATAAATATAATTTAAAATTTTTAATTTCAACTTTATACAAAATTTAATCCAAAAGAAAACTACATGGTACAAAATACGTATATTACATTTTATAGATTAATTATAAAATTGTTAAAATTTTTATACAAAATGCGTTGTTTATAATTGATCCTCCTCGTCATCTGATTCTGTATTTTCTTCATTTTCTATTGTTGATTCTTTATCATATAATTGTAGAAATGTTTCAAATTCAAGTATTGAAACACCACATACTTTCTTACAAAATTCTTTATCTGTTGTATCAATAACTTTATTTAATCTGGGATTTGAAGTTGGCTCATTTAAATCACTTTTAATTGATTTGGGTTTAAACATTCCTAATCTTTCTAAAAATGTATGACGACATTTTAATGTATTTAAAGATTTTGAAAATACATTTGATTTAACAATTTCTGGTATTGATAATCTCATTCGATCTTCTAAATATTGAAAATAATTATCAATTTCGTTCTCTTTATGATATAGAATATTTGGAGAATTAACAAGTAAATGCCATACATTTTTTGATGTTCTAACATAATTTTTTAAATAAGAAATTCTATTTGTTACAATTTGTCTATTATTTACATCTAAAAATTCTGGATTTTGTATAATTAATTCTTGAAAACGTTTTTCACCAAATTGAAAACTTCTCCAAAATTCAATTGTTTCAATTATATCATTTGTTTGACGTGTTAATAAAGCTCTATTGTATTTAATTAATTGTAAAATATCAGAAAGATTAAAATCATAATTTCGAAATATTGTACATGTTTTTTCCCAATTTTCATGTGGTATTCCTGTTAATGAAGGAATTTCTTCAATAATTTTTTGTGTTTGTTCTTGTGATACAATTTGCTGAGATGATAAAAATGAATTCTAAAAATAATCAATTTGAATAAAATGAATATAAATATTAAAGTTGTGAATATTTACCGTATAAAATGATCTATTGCCAAATATTTTAAAAGTATTTCTAATCATAATTTAATATTTTTAATAAAATTACATTAATTTAAATAAATAAGTTTCGTTTGTATTTTGATTTGTTTTTGTTTACTTTACAATCCAAAGTGAAGTAAAACCTAACCTTGAATTTATCATATGTGTCAAAGTTTGGCTGTCACTGGAATTTTTGACAGCATTCTAAACGCGTAAAAAAAGTACATTTGAAGAAAGTTAATCTGATAAAAATGAAGTAAGTATAAAAAATTTTATACAATATTAATGAAAATGAAATATTGAATTTAATTTCAAATATTATGGCAAAAATATGAAATTAAAATTTACTGAGTTCAGACTGGTTTTGAAAATGTTTGGAAAAAGAAAATAACGTGCTAAACGGTAATTTCCATGTGATTTTAGAAAAATGTTTTACTTTTTAGTTTCATAAATTTGTAAGAGAGTGCAGCACCAATTTTTAAACGATTTTTTTTAACCGGTCTTTGTTTTTTTTTATATAATTGATTGAATCCAAATGATCTACTACTTAAATATTGAATACATTATGTATAATTTTTTTGAATCTTTTCTTATTTTTCTTTTTATTTAATTTTTGATAAGAATTAAAAAAAAAGTATTAAATGGCACACCTACATACTTACAATGAATTAAAAAACTATTGACTACTTTTATGTAGGTACCCAATTTCATAAAAATATTTAAAAGATATAAGCAATCAATTTTAAATTTAAATATACATACATACATATATATTTATAAAACACCAATGTATGAAGGGCAATTGTTTATCATATTTTATATTCAAAGCTTTTTTTCATAATTTTTTTAATTAATTTTAAAAAAATTGGTCAAATACCTCCCCAATACATTATCAAAATTATCAATAATCCATAATATTTTGAAAAAAAAGGCTTATCATAGTAAAAAAAAAACAACTTTGGGTCATGATTTTGTATGATTAGATAAAATTTTACTATGCCAGAGTGTATTTTTTTTAGCAAAATTCTTACACAATTTTTAGCATTAATTTAATTTAAAACTATTCAACTAAATGGATGTGTAATTTATTTTTTTGAAAAATTTTGTCAATAAAAGTAAAAAAAAAAACATGGTACCATTTTTTTTAGAAATAGCCATTGCGCTATTTCTAATCTTCATATTATATGCAAAACGTCCAGAAATTTATGAAAGTACATTAGGAATATATAAAGTAAAACCTGGAAGATTTTATTATATGAAATATTATACAGCTTTAATTGTATTAAAGGTATGTAATTAAATTACGTGACTACAAAATATTATATAAAACTATTCTTAATTATAATTTTTTTTTTTTATTTTTAGTTAAGAAAATTATTTGGAATAAGTAGTAGATCAGATGAAGTACTTACAGCGTATAGTGGTGGTAGTCGTCAAGAAGGTTATCATATTTATAGTGCATCAAAAACAAAACAAACATTAATATTAGAAAATGGAAATAAACTATTATTAAAAATACCAGAATTTGCCGATTGTCTACTTATTAGTGAAATATCAAAAAATCCAAATGATATTGGTCCAATTATTATTGAACATGCACCAGTCAATTCAAATATATATAAAGAAAAAGCTGTTCTATCATATAATGGAATAATGCGGTATTTTACTTACATTTTATATTACAAAATAATATTTTATTAAATTTCGTTATTTTTTAGGTCAAATGAACGTGATAGTAAACAATTTTTAGTTAGTATTAGAGCTGAATGGTCTGTTGTATTACCATATTTTAATATGTATTGGCAAATGAGTGATAAAAATTTTTCGGATTGTATTGCAAAAGAATTATGGAGTAAAGATTATTTTGATAATTTCAATTTATTTCAACAAATTGATTTTTGGGGTGGTACTGGTGAAATAAAAGGAAATGTTACAATAGATGGAAAACCATTTAATTTATTTGTTAATTTTACACAATTATTTTCAAATGGTTAGTATATATTATCTTGACTTTTCTTAAAAAAATTTTTGTTTTCAATTAGGGGAGGAGTAGTAGAAATGGCAATTTAATTAGTCAAACTATTCTATTTTTTCAAACTATTATATTTAAACTTACTTATATTTAAGTAAACCAATCCAACCTAGAAATAATGAAAAGCAGTCTGCATAAATCAAACACAATTCTTAATTGCTGGAAAACATTTAACGAATAGGGGAAACTACAGCTCAGGACTATAATAAGATTAGATCAAAATTTGCTAGAATAAAGAGATGAGACACAAGAGAATGCAAAGGCTTCACACAAGAAGAAGATAGAACTATTATTTATGTCCTATATGTGAAGCGTTTCGCTTTGAATAGTACATGGGCTAGAAACTTTGGGTGGGAGATACTAAGAAAACTTTACAGTGGAAATAGTTTGACCAGGGATGTTTTTAATTTTTTAGGCAAATAAACAACCGGTTTTTTTTTTATCACAAAGAATGACATAGGCGGACATCATATTATTTTATGATACTCAATTCTATTTTACTAGTTATATTTTATTAAATATTTTTTAATTGATTCAGTTACCTTTTGATTTTAGGAAATTTATCTTTATCACGTTTAGTACATCGTTATGTATTACATTATATTACTATACCAAGTGGACCAAGATTTTGTGTTGGTATTGCCAGTTTAACACAACAATGTTCATTGTAATTATATTCAATTTTTTATAACAAAATAATTTTTTTAATTAATTATTAAATAAATTAATTTGAATTTAGATTACCAATTGGTTGGGTAACATCAAAATGTAAAAA
>CAUJBZ010000281.1:0-27160 GCA_963082915.1 Dolichopus griseipennis
GCATCTCATGAAAAATCTTGTAAAATTGCAAAAAAATGTAACGCTTCTCGTGTTCTATGTAAAAGTGGAATAAAGAAATTTGTATGCGATATTTGTTATTCAACTTTTGAATTCTTAAAATCATTAGTGGAACATGAAAAAAGACATATACCTCCAGGAGGATATTTTTGTAATTATTGTGATCAACAGTTTTGTACTGAATGCGAAAAACAAAAACATACGGAAAACACTCATAAAGTTTATCAATGTCGGTTATGTAAAAATTTATATGAAACAAGTGAAAGTTATATTGAACATATTAAGTTGGATCATAATGGTAAGCAAACTGAATTATTACCATGTGAAAAATGTAGTAGAATGTTTACATCTGAAAAAATATTACAAAGGCACATAGATTCTAATTGTGGTATAAACAAACAATTTCAATGTAATCTGTGTCATAAGTGTTTTACTACTAAAGGAATTTTGAAAACACATATGTTGATACACGCAGAGAAAAAAGCTTATGTATGTCCGTATTGTGGTAAAGGATTTCATAATAAATATCAACTTAAAAGTCACGAAATATCACATACTGGTGAAAAACCATGGAAATGTAATGTTTGTTTTGCAGAATTTTCTTGGAAACAATCATTAGTAACTCATTCGACACTTCATACCGGCGTTAAACCGTACATATGTGAATGTTGTGGCTCTAGATTTAGTTGCACTAGTAATATAATTGCCCATCGTAAAAAAAGACCCGAAACATGTGGACTTCCTCAGTATTGTACAAAATTATCTTTGGTAACACCACGTCCCAGTATTTATAATCCTGAAATGTTAACTACAGATCTTCCAATAAAAGTAAGGAAAAATATTAAAGTTGTGAAAGAATCTGACAAACAGAAATATAAATGTAAGTCAAAAAATAAAAAAGTTTCTCTAGAAAATAATGAAAATACCCAAAAGAAAGTCAGTAGAAAAATAAAAGAAGTAGAATTAGAAAACCTGAAACAAATTAATGACAAAGTATTAAAAGAAGAGACTGAAAGTAATAGCATATTCAAAGATGTTGATAATCTTGCAAATAATATAATTATAAAAAATTGTGATGGAAACTATGAAGTTGACTTGAAAATAAAAATAATAAATGAAAAAATTGTTACCCCAGATATTATTCAAGAGCAACCAGTTTCAGTAGTCAATGAAATATTAAGTGAAGCAGAACTAATATTAACAAACTCGGGAATAAAATCTGAGAATATTAAAATAGAGGAAATACAAGATGAACCTATGCTTTCAAAAGATCAAGTAGCTGATTTGTAAGTATTTTTTAAATAAAGTAAAATAAAAAACGATTTTTTCTATTGTTAATATTATATTTAATAATTTATAATTTTTTTAGTAATGAAATAGAAGGAACTAAAACTGAAAGCTGCCTTAATACATGTGATAATTTGTTTAATAACGAAGATGTGGAAATTAAAGAAGAATTAAAAATGCCTACTTTACAAATTGAAAGAAATGATACAAAAGAATTGCAAAATGATACAATCGATGATTCCTCGTCAGATTATATGCAACATAATGATAATCTACCAGATTTTGACTCTGACAATGATAGCGAATATAATCCAAATTTAGGTCAAAATTCGGAAACGCAATTTGTTACAAATGAAAAATGTTCAGATAAAAAGACAGATAATTTAAATAAATTGAATAAAAAAAGAAAAAACAGTGCTAATAATCAACCTGTGTTCGTAAGAAGAAGTAAAAGATTAAACGGTCTAACTGAAAGTCAACCAGTTATAACTACAAAGAAAAAGCGTGGCCGCCGAAAAATTCGAACAGATTCTAGATCAGTTCCTCTTCGAAAAAAATCGGACTTGATTAAGTGTCCTTTTTGTGATAGTGCAGTTTACAGGAAATATTCTCTTAAAAAACATATAAAGCGAATACATCAAAAAAGTGAAGAAGAAATATTTTTTGTACTGGCTAATATTGAAGAAAAGGGGCCAAGTTTAGATTGTGATATTTGTAAGAAAAAATTCACTGGAAAATTATCTTATGAAAAACATTGTAAATTACATGGTCAAGATAAATCTCTAACCATACCATGTCATGATTGTTATGGACAACGTTTTTTTCGCAATAGGGATGAATTAAAAGAACATGTTCGTAACGAACATACCGATTTAAAATGTGAAGAATGTAATAAAGTTTTTAAACTTAAAAGTTCATTTAAAGAGCATGTATTACGAATTCATAAAAATAAACCTACTCCTACAGAGCCAACAATAACATGCATAAAATGTGGTAAATTGGTCAAAAAAGGTCTTCTAAGAGATCATGAGAGATCTAATTGTGGTCAAGATTATTTATACGGATGTAAAATATGTTTGAAAAAATTTTCAACTGCTGGTATTTTAAAAGAACATATGAAATTACATACGGGAGAATTGACAGCATTTTGTAAATTCTGTGCTAAAGGATTTCGTAATAAATATCAATGTCAACAGCATGAATTGGTACATACGGGAGAAAAGCCATTTAAGTGTACTTATGATGGCTGTACAGCGGCATTTGCACATAGAAACAATATGATTAATCATTTTTCACTTCATACGGGGCTTCGTCGTTACATGTGTAGTGGATGTACAGAAAGATTTTCATGTATTTCTAGTTTAAAAGCACATTGGAGAACACATGCTGATACTTGTGCTCTACATCCCGAAAATAGTACTAAAGCTCAGTTTAAAGTTAGTCTTATAAAGGGACAAATTGTTCAGTCTTAATATATGATATTAAAAGTTTTTTTTATTTTATATTTTAATTTGTAAAGCATTGAAATGTTAATATTCGCACACGTTTTTTTGTATTAAGTGCTTATAGTACTACTTTAATTTATAAAACATATTTGAAATATATTTTTAAAGTTTTTAATATAAAATACTGTTTTTTTTATTATGCTATTACTGGTTTCATTTTGTATTTAGTACTAAATTGATGATTGTGGAGATGTTAAAACAGTTCTTAACAATATAAGCTGATTTATAAATCAAGATTTTATCTAATATTCAAGAGTTCTTACCAAATTAATTTATTTACTACTTTACACTACTGAAACTTTAATTTAATTTGTAGCAAATCTACTTTAAAAAAATTTATCTTTCAAATTATTCTGAAGCCCATTGCAAAACATACTTACCACATTCAATTTTAATATTAGAAACTTTTTCGATGCCAAATCAAAATGGAAATGTAAAATTTTATTTTTAAATAAAAAAAATAACACAAAAAAAATAATTTTTTATAGATGTATATTAAATTAAATATAATAATAACACTTATAAAATTAAGTGAACAAATCTTAATACATATTTATACCAAAAAATTTTAACTAATTATTATGGCATTTTAACAAAATTATTTAAAAAAAAAAAATAGAAGCTAACAAATTGTTAAAAAATTTTTAAAATTTAATATAAACTTAAAAATATTATGAAATTTATCCAATTTGTTACAGAAAAATGAAAACAAAAGTAATTTTTATTTTAATTAAGAGCAGCTTTCAGGTAATAAAATTAGGTAAATTAATTATTCTTTTCTATTTATGACTAAATTATCAGTGCCAATATTTTAATTGAAAAGAAAAGGCTATTACATAAACTTTATTTAATAAAGCAGCCCTTAAAAAGTAAAATTAATGGTAAAAAGAAATTTTATTAATATTTTTTATTACAACTTCTCTGTATTTTAATTTTTTTTTTTAATTTCAATTTTAATTTCCATACATTTATTTATTTAAATTACAATTTCTTTTTCATTTTCATATCTATTAATATAAAAAATTTGTGCTTTTCTTTCATATAATATATTATTTTATTTCCAATAAATTTTAAATTATTTTTTCTAATAAAAATTTTTCTATTCTTTATTAAAAAACAGAATTTTTCTATAACTATTAATATTTTTTTATTTTATCTTTAATTAACAATCAGTAAAATATGTATTATTTATTATATTTATTAAATATTTTTAAATAAATAAAAAATATATTATTTTAATAATAGAAAGTATTAAAATAATTTTATTAAAAAAAAAAAAAAAACAAAAAATAAACAAAATCCAAAATTTATACAATGATAATTAATTATTAAATATTTAATTAATTATTAAAATGTTAATAGATTTTATATAAAATGAAACATGAAAACTTAACGAAAATATTACAGTTTTCTTTACAAATAAATAATTATTTAGTATGAAATGAGGAATTTTTTAATTCTAATAAGAGATTTTCGTTCGATATTTTCTAATTAAAAAATTTTTTAATTAATTTTAAAATTTATAATTTTAACTTATTTATATATATGTAGTAATTTAGTTTTAAAATATATTTAAAGAAATATTTTATAGTAATTTAATTGTTATTGACACAATCTCACAGTTAATATAATTGCATTAAATTTAAATAATTAAAATATTAATTATTAATTAATTATATTAATATTAAACTGAATTTAAATTTTTTTTATGATAAAACAATAAAAATTTAATTACTGGAAAAAATTTCTTTGTTATTAAATTTAATAATTATGTTTTTGTTGAATATTAAATTCAATAAATATTGTTTATATTTATAATATATTATCAAATATATTTTCTATAGGTACATAATAAAAACATTTTTTTTTCTATTTATTATATAATATGATTATTTTATAACACATTTATCTATAAAATTCATATTTATTAAATATATATAAATATATTTTTATATTATATAAACATTACTTTTATACTAGAAATTTAACTATATAAATCTTTGATTATTTTATTCTTTTTTTTTAAATTAATCTATATTATATTGATTTCAATTAAATATTTAAGTTAAATTCATAATAAATAAAATTAATATCAAAATATATAATATTTAATATATTAAATAATTAAATAAAACTATTAAATAAAAAATATATTAATGTCAATTGATGAGTGAATTATAAAATTACTCTGCGATTAAAATTCGTTTTATAAAGTGATCATATTTGCCATTAGATATGGATATGGATTTGCCATTAGAATATGGTAATTTTTATAATTAGGTTTTAAAATATATATTTTGAATATGTGTTAAAATATTTAATATAAATATAATTGAAGATAGGTTTGATAAAACCTTTTTAAAATTATTGGGTCCATTATAAATCAAAATAAAGATGCTATTTAATAAAAGGTTATTTGAAGCGGGAAAGATTTTTTTTTTTAGAAATTCTAACAAAAATGATAATTACTCTAAATGTTATTTGTAAATTAATGAAAAATTACCATTTTTAAAATAATATTGCATTAATATAAAAAAAAGTTTACTATGTAAGAAAAAAAAATTTCATATAAGACTGTTCATGATTTTTAATATGTTGAATGTTATTTACATATTATTGTATAAAACGTTCAAAATACAATACAAGAAACCTTGTAAACCTAGTATAGTAACACACTTTTTTTTTTAAAGAAGGATTTCAAATTTGAATTTAATTGAATGGCCTAGGCCGACTTTATTAAAATCCAAATGAATATCCAATTCCTTCATTTTTAATATATGTATTATGTTTGCATTATAAATTTAGAAAACTTTGTTTTTTTTTTAATTTGAATTATTAATAGTGTCGTCCTGTATGCTTTATGCGTATATATATATATATATATATAATATAAAATCTGGTACAATATTTTTTATTTTAATAATTTTTTCTAGTATTTTTAATATTTTTCAATATTTTGGTAACAATTAATAATTTTATATATTGTATGTATATAATTTTTTTTATACTTATTAAAAGATATATACTATTAATCTATATAATTGCATATATATATATATATAATATTAATTATATATATCTAATTAAAATATTATTAATACTTAAAATAAAAGTATTCGTTTTTAATTATATTTTTAATTAAATATTATTTCATAAAATGAAATAATTTTAATTACCATTTGCATTTTTTGTTTTTCTAATAATTATCCTAAGTTTTTATTTTTTTCTATGTAGAAATACTTAATGCCATACTACAAATCCTTTAACTTATACATATACATATAAAATTAGTACATGCAGTTACGATACATTTATATTTGGTTTTTCTTATTAAAAATTAATTAATAACTTTTTTTTTATGTTTTAATTCAGTCAAAAATAAATGCTACTACTGTTAAACAATTTAATGCAAATGTATCCCAGCAACCATTTTTTTCACCTTTTTCAGCATATTTTCGCATTTTCTTTGGATAAGTTTTTGGATTTGAACGATCACTCAAATGTATTGGCATTTTTGGATATGCTGGACGTGATGTTTTAAATTTCTCCAACATATTCATTTGTTCTGGCGTTAAATTATTTAATTTTTTATTTTCTAATGCATCAACAACTAATGCAATTTCACCACTATCCAATAATTCAACACGATCACATGCTTTACGAAAATCTCTAACTGGCATTGTTAAATAACGTGGTGTATAACATAATGGTCCAAGAACACGTCTACGATTTTCTGCTGTTAATTCTAAACGTTTTCTTTTACATTCTTCAATACTCCAATCGGCCAAACAAACAAATAATGTTATTTCTGATTGAATTTGTAAAGCATCACGTTTAGCAATCACTTCTAATTCTTCAAATCTTAAATTATTTATTTCTTGTTTTGTTAATACTAATTCTGCATGCATATCAATTAATTGTAAACAATTGTGTAATAATGCTGCTAAATGTTCTTCTGGTGTAAATGGATGTGGTTTATCTAATTTTTTTGGTTTTGGTGGTGGTGCTGCTGGTGTTTTTTCTGATGAATCTTTTTGTTGTTGATTTGATATTACATTACAATTGGCTGTTGGTGATTGATTATAATACCATAATGAACCGAATATATCTAATACAATTGCACTAGTTAATTGTAAATCTAATTCTTTTGCACAATGTATTATTAAATCTGGACAATTATAACGATCAGCTAATTCTAATATTCGTAATATATGTTTATGATCACGATATTTAATAAATTTCGTTTCTAAAAATCTTACTAATAATTCAAAATCATTTTTATCAACATTATGTACTTGAAAATGATTATCGTTACGTCGTCCACTTGTTGGTCCAGCATTAATTACTTTTGCTAATTCAACACTTGATTCTAAAATTACTTTACGTTCTGTCCGGATCATATAACGATCATCACCATTTACCACAATAAAATCAATATATCTTGTATAGTTCATTAATGCTCCAGCTTCCATTGGTGGTGCGGATGGCACTTGAATACGATTCGTATTGCCATCTGAACCTAAACCAAATGGAAGGACCATTTTTTTTAATTTATTAATAATTGCTGTGTATTTGGAAATATGATGGGATGACAATTTATTGGTTGGTTCTTTTTAAAAAATAAATGCAATCGAGTATATCGTTTATATCTGGACTTTTGATTTTTCGAAAACTTCAGTTGATTTTTTAATTGGTTTTTGTAAACACTTTGTAAAGTAGTTTTTGTTGTATTACTTAACACTTGGCAGTTGTTCGTTGGTTTTTTCACTTTTCTTTTTCAATGAGTACCTAAAGAAGGTGAAAAATAGAAAAAGATCAATTTTTTGTATACACAAAAAAAAAATATAGAATTTAAAAAATATAATAAAATAATTTTTGAATAAACATTAATGAATTTTCATTAAAAAAATTCATGATTTAGATAAAAAAAATTTTGAATGTCAATTTGATTTAATAATTTAATTCATTCAAAATTGAATTTTCGAAATTAAAATAAAATTGCTCAATTTTTCCTAAATAAAATCTGTAATATATATATTTTATATAAATGTGAATACATAATAAAGCAAATTTTTAAGCTAGCCCAGCTCAAGAGCTCCGCATTTATTTAGAAATTCAAATTTTAAAAAACGGTAATACAAATGTTTGAACAAATTTAATTTGAGTTTATAATTCACAGACATTATTTTAAAGACTAAAATTTGGAAAAACTTAAGTTTATACATTAGTAAGGAGGGAACCTTTATGAATAAGCAAGATCATTCATTAAATTGAGTTGGGTACCAAAGATCTGGAAATATAAGACTCTTTTAGAACAAATCTTGCACCTTATTAGAATGATAATTTATGGGGTCTTTTGAATTATAGAAAATTTTCATTTCTTAAAAGTTAAATTGGAAAAAGGGTCTTTTGTCATGGGGTTTTTAAAGGGTTAAAGATATAATAAACCGCATTAAAATAACGCTTTTTTTAACCGAAATTGTACATTCATATAAACTGGTGTAAGTGAAGTTGTTATGTGTTAATTCCAGGCAATTTATGTTAAGATTGAGACGGTTTTTTTTTTATCAATTATTACCAATATAAAATTTTATGATATAAATTTATTTATAAATAATTCTATAATAAATTACTTAAAATATTTCTTAAAACTTTATCAAAATTTTCTAAAGTACCTCGTAAATATATTTAAAATAATTTTACAAAATAAATAACATAATTAAAAAAATTTATTGGAAGACCGCATATATAAATATATATTTATATATATATATAAAAAAATATAGAACATGTACTAATATCTATGTTTTTTTTATTTTTAAATGAAAGTCTAACCGAATTATGTTAAACACTTAAAGACTTTAAAGATAAGATATATTTTATGCTAAGTTATTTTATTTTTAAATTGATATGTTTTCTATTTGATTTATAATTCACTTTTTATTTATTTTTAATTTTAAGTACACACTTATATATATTTATTTACATATTAATTATAAGTAAATTAATATTTTTTTAATTAACTTTTAACTGCCATACTGGTATTTTGGCGCCTTTGGGGATTTTTTTTATTTTTGCAACAAAGTTTTAAATTTTAATTTGGCGGGAAATTAAAATAAATATTAATTAAAATAAATTATTAAAAAATATTAATTAAATTAATTAGAAGAATTATTTGAAATTTAAGGAAAAAGAATTATGCAACATTGTGTTTTTAGAGATTCTCAAACAAAGTTAAACAATTCAATAGACTCAGATATTATAGAAATTCGACGAATCGGAAAGTGGAAAGAAGGGGTTTTATAAGTTTAAGTTTTAAATAAATGAGTACTTTATCTTATTAATTTGTAGAAACCACTTATTTGGTATCAAAATCGACGACTCAATCACAAAAGAATTGGTTAGCTTCAATTATCTGGAAAGCGCTATATAACATAAAGAGAATGTGCAACAGAAACTTCTAGCAAACGAACTTAATTAGACTAGAGCAGCTTTGGGTAAATCATTAAGAATATGGAAATCAACGTAAAAAGCCAGAACATTCAACTTAATTTCACTTAGAGTAAAATAGAAGAAGTAAGTGTTTATTGGTTATTTAATAAAAAATATGATTTATCTATTCATATAAAAATCCATCTATTATGAAAAATTTAAATTAAAGTCATCTGCTGGAAATCTAATTTTATTCCTCTCATCTACAAGAGCTGCTGTAGCTATGGGAGTAGTTGAGAGTAGAAAAAAGTAGTTTACTGCTCCTTACAAAGGAACGGCAGCAAACAATATCCGGAAATATAAATAGTTGATGCGGGTTTTTGGAAATACCCATTGCTTCCAAAAAGAGTCAAAGAAACAACTATTGAATAGTTTAGAAGTTAGAACTAGCCAAAATTGAAATTTTCAAGAATGTGGTATTCGAACTAAGTTGTTAAATTAATACTCCAGTAACTCGCTGTTATTACATCCATTAAAGCTGTCGCTCTGTTGGATTTTAATTTATTTAAAAGAGTAGATTTTGAATTTATATTTATTTTTAATTTCCTAATTTACTTTAATACAATTTTGATAAAAAAAAAAAGTCTAATTCTAATATTCATTTAGCAAAATCTATATAATAAAAAGATTATTTTATATAATTAAACATTGTACCGATCTAATAAAATTTCATATTATTATTATTAGTTATTATCATTATTTTGCCATGTTATTAATTTGAATATTAATCGCATATGCTAAACAAATTTTTCATATATATTTAAATAATTTGTATTTAAGATATAAATTGATTACACAAAAAAAATTTTAATTTTATTTTGTTATCACTTATCAGTAATATAAAAACATAATTAAAATAAATATATGGCAATATAAATTGCGACAATATAATAGTACATATATATAAATCATTTAATTATAAATTGTGTTTATTAAATGATTCATTAAAGTTTTTTTTTTTTTTATTTAATTGTTTTATTCAAATGAGCTTAAGTACGTATTCATTGAGAAATTGCTTTTTAATCGGTTGGTTCAGAAAAGTCTATGTACTTAATCAAGTATTAAAGCGCTGATAATAATTTTGTTATTATTTTAAGCTCTTCCGCTTTCTCTGGTAGGGGGTTTTAGCCGCAAATTCATTATAGAATTATGTATGCAACAACTAATTAATACTAAATCAATTGGGAATGTTGATAAATTGAATTACCTAGGGAATATTTATTACTATAGTAAGTTGGTATAAAATAAACAACGATCTCATCAAACAGCAAAGCTGAGAATAGTCCAAGCATATATAAGTTTCGTCTTCCTACTTGTGAAAATTCGTTGATTAACAAAATACAAGTATGTATTCGTAAACAAATCCCTATGACCTATATACAAAATACACTCACCAAAAAGAGTATGTAGCGTGGGGAACTTCGGAAAGCTATGATTTCAGAATCAATCGAAATTGCAATTAAAGTTAGATAGGTCCCATCCACAGAAGATCTCCTTTAATAGCACTGCAATGTCAGTTGACCTAAGTTTACAAGTCGCAGAACAGTTACATTTTTAGGAAGAAAAATTAAAATAAGAAATGTAAGTCATAAACAAAAGTTAAGGCACAAAACGCAGAGATTGATGGAAAAGCTTTGTGTGGCAACCTACGCCCTAAAAGAATATTTAAAGGAAACAAAATTATAAAAAAATAATAGAGCACGTAAAATAATTAATAATCTTGTTATAATTTAATAATAATTAAAAATAGTTCAATGACAGCGTTTATTTTAGTTTTAATTTTTCTAAATGTAATGCATAATTTGCAAAATGCATATTCTAGGTAAAAATTACTCATTATTTACATTTTATTGTGAAATACTTTTTAATAAGTACTTTTGTACTCGTAATATGTATTTAGTTATTTCAAATGAAAGCTTATGAGAAGTAATTAATTACGTTAAAAGAATTTTCAATAGAAAAATTTTGTAATAATTACCTAACCTATATGTAAATCAAATATGATCTTTTTTTGCATTTTTTTTTGCAAAGTTTAATGCAAATTTACATGGAAAAAACAAAGGTAGGTAAAGTCTTGTCTAAAAATTATAAAATTTGGTGAATCCCCGAAAAATATTAAACTAATTTTTATTTAATTGTATACCCAGTATTCAAACATTAATAATAATTATAAAAAAAAAATTTGAATACTAATTACTAATAGTAATTATTAAATTGATTAGTAAATAATGTAAGTTTAAAAAGTCATTTGTCATAAGAATGAATTTAGTCTTTAGAGAACGGAAATAAATAATATGTATTAAATTTTGAATAAATATTTTAATTATTATCTAATACCTAGTTAATACAAAGTTAAAAGTAATTTTTTTATACTATTTAAAATTTCCAGATCGATAAATTTTACATAGAAAAAAAAATTTAATGCTAAATTTATTAAATATAACAATTTTCAGTATATATTTTCCCTCTCTTTCTTTCTTATTTAGTTTCGTTTTTTGTTTTATTTTATTATTTTTAATTAAAGTGTACTAAAGTATAAATGAAATTTTTACTTTTTAATTTAAATTTTCACACTTTTAACGCTTAAAATGACATTTTGATAAGTTTTTAATAAATTGTATAATATTTATGATTTTGTCTGCCGGTACGTGGCGGCCAGGGTTCACTCTTGAAATCAAATTTTTTAAATCTCAGTATTAGAGTATTTTCGAGTGAAACAGATAATTTGCATTGTCTTGCTCTATTACGGATCTGTACATCTGAAATTAACTCTTCTTTGATTTTTAAATTACAAAATAGACGTCTCTTTGATTTTTAGGGCGTATTTTCAAAGTTATAGCCCTTTAATCCATAAGTTTTAAGTGAATTTTTAAATATAAATTAATAAAACAATTTAAAGAGTTTAATTTAGAAGTTGTTTAGGCAATATTTACGTCTACTAATTAAAGCACATGATTAACTTTTTATAACCCATATAAATAAAATAAAATTTTATTTATTTATTGAAAGAATTATAAAACTTTATAATAGGTCAAATTCAATTGTTTTTATATTTGAATAATCGAGACTACTTTTTTTAAGTAATATTATGAAAATTAAATTTTTGGATTGTTTTACTACTGCGCGGAATCAAGGAATCACTATAAGTATATAGGTGTCCAGTTCAGTATACTACTTTTTACCTAATGATATAAGTCTACAGGCCTACTGATATAAGTCTAGTCTAGCAGTATTGCATGGGACATAAAGCTCCTGAATCAAAAAGACTATTAGTATATAGTTGTCAAGTCCAGTATACTACTTGTAACCTACTGATATAAGTCTTCAGGCCTAATGTTATAAGTCTAGTCTAGCAGTGTTGCATAGGACATAAAACTCCTGAAATATTAACTTTAACCATTTAAAATATATACTAAATTTAATAAAATTTAATAATTTTTTTAGTTTTATTTTAAATATTTAATAATTTAATTAGTTTTAATTACTATTGCATAAATATATTAATAACTAAGTACTTTATAAAAAAATGACAATTACAATGACTGTTTTAATATTATTATACTAAAAATTTAATATAATAATATTAATAATATATTTACCAAAACAAATTAATTATTTTTTTTTTAAATTAATTACAGTCTCGACAAATTAATCAAGAGTACAATAACCGTAAGTTAATCAGGTGTGTTAAGTTGTAAGTTAAATTTTGTTTTCTTTAATAGTTTCTTCTCTGGTAATAAATACTTTACTATCTATAACTACAATGACAACATATCAATTTATGATTGTAATACCAATTTATAAATTGCTCACAAAATTTCAGAAATTATACATACATAAACATACCAATATAAAGTATATAAAAATATGAATTAGTAACTAATTTGATTAGTAAACAAGATGTACATATATATAAAACAAAAACTCTTTGTTAAAAGTAAAATTTAATGAATTGATTTTGGAATTTAAATTTTTTTCTCTTGTACACAAATAAAATAAACATAAAATATGAACCATTTTGTATAAATATTACAAAATAATGAGTAATTTTTAATTATTTTTTAATATGAAAATTTGTTTTTGAAAAAAAAAATTGAGAATAAATAAAATTTTAAATAGTATTATAAAATACTGGATTCGTTTATAAGCTAATTACAGTTATAGGTTTTTTTAAATTGAAGTTTATCTTGTAATAGATTAAAAATATTTTGGGAGCTTACAGTTTCGGATTCAAAATATTGATCATATGCCGATATTAATTGTATGTTTCATTAGCCATGTACATATAAACATTTTAATCTAACATTATGGCCAAATTCACTCAATTTAATATCTTTATGAATTCAATTGTTTAGTACCAATCACGTTATATTTATTATTTACAATGTTATAACAGAGGGACATTTTTAATTTAATTTATTTATTTTCAAAAACAGACTAATAATAAAAATATTTGAAGTGGTTAGAGATATAGTGGCACGAGAAGCTGACGATATTTCAGTCCAAAGATTTTTAATTTTTAGGTTATATCGAATGTCAGTATAGCTTATTTTAAAATTTTTTTGGAAAAAGTTTTTTTTTCTAACAGTAATAAGCTATATTTTTTGAAATAGAAAATTTTTGCAAAAGAGCTCCGCTACGGTGTCTAGAAAAGCCCCCCTTTTATACATAATCATTATTACAATATCAGTCTATTACAATATCAGAGCTCTAGAAAAAATTTTTAAAAATAAAATTGGTAAGAATTTTGGGTCCCCAAAATACGTTGGCCCTTAAAAATAAAATCTTTCACTTAAAATAAAAAACTTGCACTTAAACCAAAAAACTATTCTCTTAAAGAAAATAGGTTTGATACAAATATTATAATTCTTGCACATATATAATGTTAGAACATCTACAGACTAATAATAAATGGCTTACCATCTTGCACTTAAAATAAAAACTTGCACTTAAAGCAAAAAACTGGTCTCTTAAAGAAAAATGGTTTGATATTAATATAACTCTAGCATATATAATTAAAGAACATCTTCAGTCTAGTAATAAATAGTTAGGTCAGGTGTAATGATCTCTGAATCCGAATCTTAGACTATACTGTAACTCTTTGCATGATTACTTCTACTGTAACTCATTTTCATACACACTTGAATACCTTTGTAGTTGCTGAGATAAGTTTATTTAATTTAAAATCTAATTCATTAAGATACTTTTATTAGAAGCTTTTAATTTATTATTTACCAAATATATTAATTTAATGAACTGGTACCATTTTGCTACTTAATTAGTATGTATTAAACTGAACTACATAAATATATAATAATTTTAATATTGTATAAATATTTAATTTGTATTTTTTTTTTGTTTATTACATTGTCTACGCAATTTATCTGTTAGGTCTAGGTACATTACTTTATTTGAATATGAAATTAACAAGAGCATGTACATTGTACATACTTTGAATTCTTATCTTTGTTTCCAAAATAAAAATACTAACAAAAAACTAAAATCAATTTTGTTTATTTTTTAAGATAATTCTTTGTTTAAAAGTTAATTTTAATTAAAAAAAAAAAAATTAAATATATTAAATGTTTAAGTATGCATTAGAATTAAAATTTTTTTAAAAAAAAATTTTTTAATTAGTTTTTCATCGTAATACTTAGGTATTTGTGAAAAAAAAATAATTGACACTATATTTGAGTCTGAGTATTTGAAAATTGCATTAAACTATAGGTACTAACTAATTTAGTTAGTTAAAATATTTCTAAAATAATTCCGATCGCAAAATAGAAATTAAGCATGAAATCAAATTAGAATAAAATTAATGCAAATGAACCAAACAAAAAAAAACATGACGAATTTAAAGTGAAACTAACTGATTTTATTTATTAAATTAACTATAATTTTTCCGGAATTGAATTGTTTTTTTCTGTTCAAATATTTAAAAAAAAAATTATTTACCGGTTCATAATCGGAAGGAAGTGAATTCTATTGCCAGTTAGATGAATAGTAAGACTTAATTTTCTAGAATAATCTTAAGTATAATAAGTCTAACAAGGAGTGGGAAAGCTTTACTTATGAGTCTGATATGACCCATTGAATTATAAATTTTGGAACAAGCCAGGGCAATATTAAATGATCATTTGATCGTCGATGCGCGCTTTGCTAGCCTAAAGATTGTTTCAATAATAAATACAATTATTTTTAAAAAATTAATGAAATAGTAGAAAACTAAACATTACATACATACATAAAATTATGCTCATATAATTTAATTTATTATAAACTTATTAATTATTAATAAGTAACTATGTTTTAGATATTGATAATTTCTCAAATTGCCTTAAAATGTTGTTATCAATGTTTCGACTAATTTCAAAGAATTATACAATATAAAGTACTTAAATTAAATTTTTAATGCATCATTTTTTTAAAATGTTTTTTTTTTAATTTTTAAAAATTTTTCAATTTTATCTAAGAAAACTCGAAAGAATTAAAAGATCTTTTTGTAAATAAATTAAGATAATTTTTCTAAAAAAAGAGGCTTGTCTAAATATCATAGAATTTAAAATATTTAAACAGAATAAACATCAATTCGGATTTAGAACAAAGTCTAGAATGATAATTGATCAATGAGACTATATAAGTAATGTTATTTCTATCTTAATCTCGGATCATAAAAATGGAGTTGCAAGACCTAATTCTCATATACTTTTTTAAAATTAATCATTTTTAAAGGGATCATTTTCAAATTATGAATCTATACAACTCCACAGAATATTTAAAAAATGAATCGAAAATAATGCATAAAAACTTCAAGAACTTAAAATATTTTGGTTCTATATGCATTCAATTAAATAAATTTATTATTAATAATTTTTAATTTTAGAACATATTCATAAGTTTTTTAATTAATAAATCTGATTGATAAATAATATCTTATTAATTATTGAAAGCATATTCGTGATATGTTTTGACCTCCAATTACGAAGAAATCCCTTAAACCTCTTTTACACCAACCTCCAATTACACCTAATGTTGAGTTAGAACAATTCAATCTTTTTTAATATAAATCATTTAATTATATTATGTAATTAAGTATAGGTTTTTTATTTAAATATTTTAATTTAAATTATAAGGTCGTCTTAAAAGAATGTAAGTACATATATTCAAACAAGATAGGTCTAATTGAATTTTTATTAAAAAGTTTAAAATCAGTATAAAAGTAAGTATAAATCCGTGTTTTAAATATAAGTCTTTGATCTGATTTATAATTACTTATATAAAATTTATATGACTGCTTTATACAACATACATAATGTGATAAGCCAGTGAATTAGTCATTCTTTCTCCAGGTGTGGCAGGTATATTTATATTACACCATGATATATAAACTATTATGGTTAATTATAATTTTAATTTTTTTTTATTAGATGTGATCTGACTAGGATTTGAATCCGAAACCTCTATTTTGAAAGGTCGATTTCCTTGATTGCGGTAGATTGTATATTGTTACATAAAAGTAAAATTCATTATAGTAACTGTCACAGAAGTATCATGCATGTATTTATTATGATGGTAAAGTACACTTGATAATGGAATCTGTTATGTGTTATCAATCTTGCATTTATTCTCACAAAAATACCATAATACCATAATATCAAACGATAAATAATTAATTAAATTACAATTACATTAATTAGATTACAATTACATAAGTTATTTGATAGTACCTTTTACTTTAAGAAGTTCAAATAAATAATTAATATTTCTTAGTTTTAAGTTCAATTGGATCTTGACTATATAAATTGGAATAAATCGAGTTGAATAAAATTAATTCCGATTTTTAATCCCAACTTATGAAACTATATTAATAAACAACAAATAAATCTAATTATGTTCTTTAAAGCTACTATAGCTCTGTAAAACCATTTAATTAAGTTTATGTCTATTTAAGATCATTTAAATTATGAAAGCAAATGTGCATTAAAATGCAATATTAAAGACAAATATCACCTAAGAAAATAATTCTTAAACAAATTCGTCCCTTAAACTTAAATTCAAGGATGGATTGATTACTTAATTCATTTTTAATTATTTGATTAATTTGTTTTTATTTTCATATTCAAATTTGAAGTTAATTACATACATCCTATAATTATATTACAGAACAAGTACAAGTACTAATATTTACACAAAATTCTTTAATAAATAATTAAAAATATAACAAAATTTTAATAATTCCAAAAATTAAAAAAAAATAATAAAAATTAATTTAAATAATTAAAAATTTACCTTCTTCTATTTTACTCTTTTATTATAAATTAAAAAATTAAAATTGATAATTTTATATGATCCAAATAAAATTTAATTATCTTTGTTTTTTTTTTTTAAATTAATTTATCTGTCAAAAATCGATAAAATTTTTAATTAATTTATTTATTTTTAATTAATTTCACGATTAATATTCACGATCACTTCAAAAAAATTGATTTAATTTTTATTTTTTTTTATTTTTCTTCTTATTTTTTTGTAATTTTTTACCCTAATAAATTTTGTCCTTGCCGCCGGCTTAATTAATAAAGCCGTAGTGACTTCTAACAAATGTTCTAATTTATTTTATATTTATTTAAATTATTTAAATTTAAATTCGCAAAAATTATTTAAATAAATTTTTTTATAACGGTTTTTTTTTTTTAATTTTTCAAAAAATTTTCATTTCAATTTCCATTCACTTGTTCAATCGATTTTTTTGAATTAAATCGTAAATTTTATGAACATATGTTTATATATATACAGTTACATATTCCTTATAACAGTTCTTTGAGTCACCATATAATTACTACACAAAAAAATTTTTAAAATTTGTTCTATATGTATTGCAATTTTTTCGTAATTTTTTTCGTTTTATGAGAGGCGGAAATTTTGTTTTATTTTTTTTAATACGTGTGATAAATTCAAAGAACGCTAAAGAACTGAACGTTTTTCAAATATCAAACTGTTATGATATATTTTTTTTTTTGCGATTTTCTCGAGACAAATAAAACGGTTTGTTCTTTTTTTTCCCTTATTAAAAATAGAAAAAAAAAAACACAAAAAAAAAAAAAAAAACAATAACAAAAATAATTAAGAAAAAAAATATAAAATAAAAATATCAGAAAATATCGAAATTATGAGTGTCCGATAGCAGCATTAAAATTTTTTTAAAGCTTTTCTTTTTTTTCTCATTGTGTTTGTTTTTGTGGTTTTTATTTTTGTTTTTTTTTATTTTATTGTTTTTTTTACTCCTCACTCAATGCAGAAATTTATTAACTTTGAATTTTGATTAAATAAAAATAAAAATTCTCCATGTAAAGTATAAATAAAAATGAATAATGATAAGAAAAACTATGATTTTATTATTTTTTATTCTCCTTTTTTTTTTATTTTGCCCTAGACAAGAATTACACATACATACATAAATATTATATTTTATTTGATATTAATTTATTATTAGGCTTCGTTTGAAGTATTCGGTATTTTTTTTTTAATATTAATTTTTATTGTGATAATTTTCACCGCTAGGGGCGATTTAAATTTTTATAATAATGAAGGAAAACATTGTTTTTTTGCACATAAATCTTTTATGCGAAAAGTTTCGGATTCGATCGATGGTTGGGTAAACTCAATAAATAGGATATGACAATATAAAATTATATAAAAATAACTTATAATTAAATATCTATTAGCTGGCCCACATGTCTATTAAGTAAGGGGTCCCAAAATTGTGTACAAATATTTATAATTGTACATAATTAATAAATAAATAAATAAATGCACATAAATATACAATTAATAATTTTGAAAAAAAACTTAAAAGAATTAATAGCTTGGCCACAATGATTGCACCCATGACGCAGCATAGATGTTGCAAAATGTCAAAAAAAGTAGCTATCAAATTTTTCAAGCACAATGTAAAGCGTTAAATTTAAATTTTATTATTTATATCAAAACATAAATTTAATTTTTCATTTTTTATAATTCTACTAATATTTATTTTTAAACTAAAAAGTAATAATATGTATAAATAGCTGACAAAACATAAGCAATTAGCTGTCAAAATAGCGCAGAAGTTGTAAGTTGATTATCTTTTGCTTCAAGGCTGCGTTGAAATTTTGTTGCTACTTTCAGTGTGCGCATTTGCATTGTTTTCTATATGTTTAAGTTTTGAAGTAGACTTTCACTGTGTTGAGGAGATAAATGGAGCAATTTAAGGGGCTCAGAACAAATGAGGCCTAACCCACAAAAAAAATAAAAAAAAACCACAAGGCTTAGGTGAAAAAAAATATCACATATGTAACCGAAAATTAGCTTTTTCAAGTACACTGCATTTAAAACTCTTAGTTCTCAGCCTCTCATTTAAGAACAAATTTCTACTAAAAATAAAACAGTTATTTATTTTTAGCTACAAGCTAATCATATAAGTTAGTTATTACAATAAAATTATTTCAAATTCCGGTTTCCTCCCAATTTTTATTATAAATTCGAAAAATAACTGTAAATGAATTTATTTTAAGGTACAAGGTTATATTTGTATATATATAAATTTTAAACAGATTAATTAAACAGATTACAATTTTATCTTAGACATCTTAGTATTAATTTTTAATTTATATTTTAAATTTTATATTTATTTTATTTATTTGTAAGTAAGAAATGGGGAATCACCTGAAAAACTTTAATAATCTAGTTAGAAGATTAAAAGTTGAAATTTAAATAAATAAATCAGTTATAAAATCCATATGAGTTATTGAAACTTATGTAACTGTTTTAAACAAAGGATTTTTGGAAATATTATAATATAATCTGGAGGAGAACTAGGTATGGGTCTGGGGCAATTTCAAAAAAAAATGTTTTTAATGTTCATATCTTATAAAAAATAGAAGACAGCAATTAATGAAATGATAAGATTTAATAATGAAGATCAAATTCTTGATAGTAAAGGACACTATACTTAATGATGGCAATCTATATTGATTTTTGTCTGTATTTTATTCTGTTTCAAATATCAAGATGCAGAGGAACTAAATAACATTCACTTACAAGTAGATTATAGACTATTTTATTATTCGAAACAATGACTTTGATATTTGAAGTCAGTAAAATTCATATGGTTGAAAATTATGAAAATGGAATTTATACTCGTAGATGAATATTAAACATTCCATAAAACCTGATATTTTGTATAATATACGATAAATTAATTAAGAGTGAACCAAAAATATAAACTTCCACAATTAAAGTTCCAGGGAAATTGAAAAAAAGTTATTTAGGGAAAACAAAGGTTTAATGGTTGCAAAATTTAAGCAATTGAAAGAGTATTACAAATATAGAAGTACTAATGAACTTGCTGGCCAGATAGATGAAATTTCAAAAGTTTTATTTAGTAGAAAAAATTATAAAATGTTCGCAAATATTAATTTTGTTACGATAATATGAACTAAAATGATAAAATTTTTATAAATCGCATTTTAGAATTTTATTATAAAATTTATACAATTAAATTTATCATTTATTTTATAATTGCGACTTCAGTTCAGTTTAACTCCTCCAACTTTCAATTTCATTTTCTTTCTCTTTTTTATTAAGATAATGGATATAAATAAATATTAATATATTATTTTGATAAATATTTAATTCATATTATATATTTTATATCGGAAGTATGTATACATGTATTTGTTAGTATGTCTACATAAATCTATATATATATAAAATGTAAATGAATTTTAAGATATAAAAAATAATTCAACGAAAATGAGAATGTGCATATTTATTTTATTTTATATATACGTTATATTTATATACCGACAATTTTATACATAAGTTATATACTAATATGATGGTATAAAATCTACAAATAATTAAGATCTATTTTTGCGAATTGCAACATTTATTATACAGTTTTATTTAATTCAAAAGTTATAAGAAGAAAACCTTGAAAATTTTATTCGGATTCAGAATACATGTGCCTTTAATTTGTATTTATATTTTGTTACAATATAAATTAAACACTTAGCATATAAGGAAGATTATTTTAGGAATGATTTTTATTAAATGGACCCCCATTTAAAATATTTTAAAATTTTAAATAATAAGTATAATAGAGGGACCTAAAATTGCAAACCAGAGGAATTAAAACTAATATATTAATTTAATATTTAAATTATACCAGCAACTTCTTCGTTTTTCTTATATACTCTTATATACTTCTTATATACTCTTTTTTCTTATATGTATCAATTAAGTTTATATTCATTTTTTAAATACTTTGAGTCCAAAATATATAGCAAAGTGTTTGTTTTTATTTGTTCTAATTTTAATTGGCAACATTATAACTAACAGATACTTTTTTAAAATGTTCTTAAAAAAATTTTGTAAATTTTGGGAAAAATTTGTGTATTTATATTATAAAACTCAAAATTAGTGTTTAATCAAAGATTACAATGCATTATATATGGTGACTTTTATAGCATATAGTTGAATGCGACTAAGTGGTTTTAGATCAGTTGTTCTTAACCTTTTTATAATCGCGGCCTACCAAATATTTTAAAATTTTCTTGTGTATAATAAATTGATTTTTTTATCATTCATTCATATATAACAAATATAAAACATAACTTTATTAATAATTAATTATGTATTTAAATAATATATCTTCTTCAACTGATGATTAATTGGTATTTTTGTAATTGTAGTTTGGATCTTAAATCCAGATTTTTGTAATATGACCTTCAAAATTAGGAAAATATTTATCTAATTTTTTAATCAATATTGAAAAATAACATTTACTGAAGAAATTTACAATTGAAATGATTTGTTGGCCCCGGCAAAACTTGAAACGGACTCCTAAGCGGCCGCGCGCCACTTGTTAAGAGTCACTATTTTAGATGATTGGAAATGAAATTATAATGAACCTAAAATAAAAAAATTCTAATTAAAATATTGAAAAATAAACAATATTTAATTATAATTTGTATATACAACTTTAAAAGTTACTTATTTAAAAAAAAATATTGTACTCAAGTACTTATACCGCACTTATGAATTCACATTTAATTTAAAACCTATAAAAAATATATTTTTAATAAGGGTAACACTTAACATTTCTTTTGTAAACAGATTATGTAATCTTTTTTAGTGGGTATACAAACTAGCACAGCAATGGATTAAATTGTGTTATTCTGGTGGATGGTGTCCTTTAAGATTTTATTCTTTAGATATATAAATGAGAGGTAATTAACTTAAAAGAAATTTAAATATAGTTTATTTATGAAATTTTTTGTTTATTTTCAATTTCCCCCGAAGTTAACTTTAAGTGTTCCTAATATTTAACCTTCAGTATAAATAATTTCCTAAATAACACTTTCTACTATCAAGGGATTATTAATTCGAGGTCATATGATATAGATTAGTTTTTATTTTTAGATTAGTTTTATTATGTATATATACTTATATAACATATGCATAATTTTTATTTGTATAACACTTATGAATTACTTATGAGTTACTTTAAAAACAAATATAATATGTGCCTATATATTGGATATCTTATTTTAAGAATTGTACTTGATCAAGTAAATATTATGAATCATTTATATAATTTTTAAATAATTTCACAATATTTTTAAACCAATTCTAAATGTGGTTATCAAAATTAGGTTTACGTTTTTTTTTTATTTAACTTTTATTTTGAACAAAAGAGGCGAGTTAAAAAAAAACAAGTATCTTATCAATTGACACTATTCTATAAATTCGATAAACCAAAATCGATAACCGAATCGAAATAAAAACAAACTAATCAAGATATGGGGAAAATTTTGTATTTTATATTATTAACAACATTATTTTTAAATGAATCAAACCCCTTCGACAGTCGCCACAAGGTTATATTTTTTAAGATAGTATCTAGAGCGGCTTAAGAGATTTGCACGTATAAGAGATGAATCATATGTTTTGCATTTTTCTTTTACTAATCAGATTTTCATTAAAATTTCATTGCAAACTCAGACATCAAATTTTTATCCGAACTTTGAAGCTTTTAAATTAAAAAAGGCTTTTAGCTTCAAACGTCAATGTGGCCAAACAATCAAATAATTAATTTATCAATCAATCAATTGTTTTTCAAAAACATTCTTCGAAAATATTTTATATTTGTTGTTTTTGTTTTGATATGACGGCACATGCTATCCCTAACTTGTAGGCCTTACGACACGCCGTGCACCCATTTTCAATACTTTTTATCAATGTATAAGTAATATTATTAATTTTATTTATATTAAATATTTATGTATTTTTAATTATATTTGGTCACCATGGCGATTTGTGACCAAATATAATTACCGCACCCCTCGGTTAGTAAGGTAAATGCTTACCTACTAACACACTTAGGCCCCTATAATTAGACATTTTATTTTATTTGAAGTTTAATTTTTTTACAACTCTTTACGAACTGATAAAATTTTCACGACCACACGGGTTGCGGTCTCAGGACATTGAAACGAATAATCTGGGTGATCTGGAGTATTCCAGAGAAAAACATTTGATGTTTTATTGTTTTAAATCTGGTTTAATTACAAAAAGACTGATGCCATTTGACTTACAGTAGATTAGATAGTTTATTAGATGAAATATAGGATTTTCTATGTACGGGACTACCGCGACGACAATAAGAATACCATTTACTACTTATTAAACATAAATCTGCACTAAAATCAAATTTTTTTTATTTTACAATTACATTTGGAGACAGAGGAGTCACAGTATCGAATAATCACATCAAATCTTTGGTATAACAGGAATCCGCCTAAAAATCAGAAATAACTGTAATACAGTGTTACCGTTGAACTAGCAACAAATCAGAAATATAACAGTAATACTGTTATAAGTAACTCTAATGCCGTTAAAAAATAGATAAATAAGGTGAATGTATTATAAAATCAGGGATTCACCTTGATAATATTTACTTAAGTAAATAAAATAAAATAACATCATATACTTCCTATATACATATAGTATTTTATTTACATTTGACAAAAAATATAAATAAAACAAATCAGTTAAAAAAAAAACAAAATCTAAAACAAATATTTAAATCGATCAATTACCTTTTATAATATAATTACAATTTGTTTTTTAATAAAATTTAAAAATAAATAACATTCAACTTATTTATGATTTTGATTATATTATTTCCTGTCCTTATTAAAATGTGGTTTTTAGAAGGAAAATATTAAATGCATTCATTGAGTTTGGCATTACGTTTAAAACCTGATTGTGGTAATAAATAAAATGTTAAGGTAGAAAATGTTTAAATATTAATATGAATTAAAAATTTATTAAATTAAAAATTTTAAAATAAAATGAGTCATCTATAGAATATTTTTAATTTTTTATTTTATAAAAATATTGACATCAATAGAATATTGATTAAAATCTATAGGAACATAATATATTTAATAAACATACAAGTATATAAGTCCCAAATTAGAATTTGGAAGTGTGATATTTCATATATGTATATATATATACAGCCTTATTTAAATAAATTTGCAATAATCGGTTACGTTTATAATATTAATTAGATCAAAAATTTGTTAATAAATTGAACTAACTACTAACATAATTTGTAATCTGAATTAGGAATTGAAAATCAACAAAACAAACATTTAATTATTTATTTATTGATATTATTAATCAACACTTTGTCTAGTTTTCTATTTTTTGTTTGAATTTTTTAAATGAATTATCAAAATATTTATTAATATAGAGAAAAACTAAAAAACCAATTCGGTAGGAAGTTAACACGTGTAAGCGTGTAAGTCAATGCTGAGATTATAAGTGTAAACAGTTTATCTATTTTATCATAAACTTGTCATAGGAAGACTTTTTAGTTTTATAATTTATAAGATAATGATTTTAAAGTGGATTTTTGGGGCAAAGGGGGGGATTGGACAAATTATTCTGTTATATTATAAGGGTTTTCTCCAAAGAAGTACTGGGAACCGTCTTGCAGAAGTTGTAAATGTGTTTTTAAAATCATTAATCTATGTTGCCCCTCAAATTTTCAACTTTTTTAAGTGTTTGCGAATAGGTTTAAAAACTTAATTCACATCTCCTATTTTTAAAATTTCCCGATATTTTAGAAGACTATGGGCATTAGTGTGATTTGAAGTATGGGGGTCAGCGTACGAATTTTAGTAAGCACAGGGCTATTGTATAATAAATAACAAAAGTTTAAAAATCC
This sequence comes from Dolichopus griseipennis, assembly GCA_963082915.1. Lineage (NCBI taxonomy): Eukaryota > Metazoa > Arthropoda > Insecta > Diptera > Dolichopodidae > Dolichopus > Dolichopus griseipennis. The sequence goes on from CAUJBZ010000281.1 coordinate 25,582, forward strand.
TATTGAATATAGCTCGCAAAAGAAAATTGCAAATAAAGAAATTGCAAAAGGAGTATTCACTAGCTAATCGCGAAACACTTGGTCCAAATTGGTAATAGGGATATACTATTCAAGTCATCATGCTGCAACGTCACCGAACAGATTGAAAAAGAAACTGTTACTTATATACTGTCATTACCCAACGATGGTTACTGGCTAGGGCCAGAATAGTAGCTCTTCTAATCAATCAACTCCACCATTAAAGTGATCTAGAGGCTATAGGCAATCTGCAGAGTTGGTACGGTTTATGAACGCAATAAAATGGATCTAAAATTAGGCTAAAGCTTTACGGTCTCAGAAGAGGTTTTAAAAAGGTACTAACAATGTTCTAACATGACGTCATAGTTTAAATCGACCGAACAATGAAATAGTTATTAAAAATTTCATATTTTTACGTAAGTTTCGAAAAACTTTTGAAATAATTGTATTCGTTTTATTATTTTACTATTTTGAAATTTTCACGTGATAACCGTAAGGGAAAGTTCTTCAAATTCTAGGAATTGTAAAATATAACTATTTATTTTTTTTTTATTATTATTATTATTTTGAAGATAACCCTTATTTGTTTGTTAAGGTATTTTTTTTTATCTCTTTTTAATCAAAATTTATACAAAAAATAATAAATAGTAATATAAAAATAGACTCGTGACATTAGGTTTAGCGCAGCGCTACGCGTACACTTTCGCACATTACTTTACAACTGTTTTTGTTTTTATTTTTTTGAGTGCTGAAATTCTTTTGGAATGGGTGTAAAAAAAGTTCTATTTTTATTTTCTTATCATTTTTTGGATAAGCTTTAATAATCAATATAGTATATATATAATAATTAATATAACAAATATTAAAAAAATACCTATATACTAAAAGTATGTAAATTTACATTGTAGTTATACACAATACACATATGTGTATAACAGACTAGCGTATATTTTTTTATCAAGTAAAATTCTGTAAACAAATTAAAATAATCTAAAAAAAAAATTGATAAAAAAAAAGGGTGAAAAAGTTCAGTGACTCATATATACACAGTACATACATATACTCTAGTATTAATTATATATTTTGTTTGTTTATTAAATTGAACAAATTAATGCAGAATACATTATGTAGGTATATTATTTGTGGAATTTGTATGGTTAGTTGAAAAATTAAATTCTAATAATAATCGACGTATGGTGCATTTATAATATTAATTTATAATGACATAATATTTATAGTTAGATGATTAGAGTTAAAACAAGTAATGAAAAAAAACAAGGTTCTTAAAAAAGCACATTTTCAATATATAAAATAAAAATATATATAAAGATAAATGATAATAATAATTAAGTTATTTCATTAATTCATTATTAATTATGAATAATAGTGAAATCAATACTTAGAATATAATCCCAATGCACTCAAGAAAACCGGTTAACAAGTGAGAAATATAATGTTGGAGCTTCAATAATTTTAATGTTTACTTTTCGAAAAAATATGCAATGGCGAATAATTTACTGATTTATAAAACAGGAAAGTTTTAATTGTTAAATCCTAAAAG
>CAUJBZ010000282.1:0-61000 GCA_963082915.1 Dolichopus griseipennis
CATTTATGAGCTTTGATCACATTGAATTATCAAGGGTACTTTTCTAAAACGTCAAAAAATATGACGACGTCACAAATTTAGAAACTTTTTTGACGCGTCAATCAGAAATTGAAAAATTATTGAATTGTCAAAATTTTGTAAACGTCAAAGCAATTCTGCAATTACTTTATTGCTCAAAGTCATGCAAAAGTCATCTACAATTATTTATTGCAAATTAGAAGCAAAAGTCATCAACAAATGATTGTCAAATTGTTGACGTTTTAGAAATGTTCGCTAATGACATTTAAATTTTATATCGTAGTGGTTTTTTTTTTAAATCTGAGCAGAGCATGAACTGTCAAAAACAAAATCATTTTTTTTTTGTTTTAGCCCTGAGCACTCAGAGCTCTTGTGATTCGTGTTTCTCTACGTGTTGAGTTAAAAATTTTTAGTGTACGACTGAGCAAAATAAAATACAAATATATTTTGACGTTTGTTTAAGATTATACTTGTAAAATAAAAGTCAAGATGTTTTGTTTATTTTAAGTCATCCATTTTTAATTTAATTTTAATAAATTGACTTAATTTTTTGAAAATTTAAAATGTAACTAAATAAAAATGACAATTTTTTCAAGTCGTGTATTTTTACTAAGTCTGAGTGCTCTGAGCGTCCTCTATATATGCTCTGTTCATAGCGTGCTCATTTTGTTCAGAGCGTGCTCAAATCTATGCTCAGTAAAAAAAAAACGCCTTATAAAGAAATTTTTGTAACTGCACAAATTAAAATTAATTAGTTATTAGTTATCAAAATTAGTAATTATTATGATTGCAGCAGAGTCTTAGTGACAACAGGTGAGTCTTACGGTACAGTCGACAGTAGACTTTTTTGCATAATTATTTATCAAGTTCAATTAAAGAGTCCAAACATCCTCAATAAAAAACCCCAATTTATATCCATATCACAATTTAAATTATTAGTTTGTCCCGGTTTATTACTATCAGATAATATATTATTACAGTACGTTCCACAAATGATATTAAATATTTTTCGAGAGAAAATTGGCCATGGGTGGTACAAACGTAATTTTTATTTAAACTATAAGTTCCTTTTGTTTTTTTTTTTTATTTTAATTTTAATTTCGATATAAATTATAAATAAATTGTTTTTTTTATTTAAATATTATGATACTATCAAATAAATTAAAAAAAAAATAAATACCAGCATTTAAGAATTTATGATCCAGTAAGTTTTTTTAAGTTTTTATTGTAATTAATTAAAAAAAAAAAAAGAACAAAAAGATGTATTAAAATTCATACTAAATTTAATGAATAAAAAAATAAAATATAAAATTTTATTTTTTATTTAAGGCGATATTAAAATTTAAATTTCGATTAATCTTGAAAATATGTTTGTGTTTTTTATTAGCAATCATTTTGTTGCATAAATATTTTACATGTTTTAATACTCTGGAGCTGTTATGTTTTGTGTTTTTTTTAAGAGTGTCAAACATAATGTGTGTAGAATGTCAAGTTAAACAAACGTGGGAAATTATATTTTTAATGCCTCAAAAAAGATTAAAAATTATTGTAAATGTTTATGTCGTTGCCGTTTTATCGCTGTAATTTAAAAAAAAAAAAGTAGTAGGAAGAGAAAATGAATTATATGCAAACACTTGGTTTAATTCCCAATCAGAACTCACACATTTTACTTTGAATTATATGTGCAAAAAATCAAAAGAAGTCTTTTATTAAATTAAAATATCTGCAGTGTTAATATTTAGGTTTTTGCATATTAAAAATGTTTAATATTTAATTTAATTCCAGATTTAAATCACATGAATAACTTTATTAGGTGAAATTTATTTTTGGTTTTTGACTTTATAGTCACAGTTGTTTTTTTAAATTCGTAAAACTGTATTTGACATGAAGATTTCTATTTTTAGAGAGTCCACCAGGCGGGGTATTTAAATTTATTTATTTCTAAATAGAAGCATGATTAGTTTTTTATTATTTTGAGTTTTAGATGTGGTTGTACCAAATTTTAATTATTTTTTTTAAAAACAGTCCGCTTCCATATTTCAATATGACTTGCGGAGGATTCGGCTGTCCTTTTCAGGCGGGTCAGGAATTTTATTTTATATTATGTTATGTATAAACTATTATAATAATTTATCAGATATAATACTATTTTGTATTAAATGAAGCCCGACTAGGGTTTGTACCCCAGACCCTAATATTGAAAGACGGGCATTCTTACTACTACGCCACCGATCGAGTTCATAAGATTCATAATACAAGAATTTTAGTAATTTTTTAAATTCGAAGTTAAATAGAGATTTTCGTAGTACAGTAAAATTTAGCTATGATCAATTTGATCTTGAGGAATATTTAAAAAAATTACGAAAATATCTTATAGTTGTTCTGGAAAATTTTTTACGTTTTGCAGTTTTTTAAAAGTGCAGCGGTTCAAGGAGTTTGGCAGAGCTTTACAAAAGAGTTACTTACAATTTGTATTCTTTTTATCAGGTCTCCCTACTTTCCTATGAAATTTCATATTCCTTATTAAACGATAAAAATGTTTTCTATAATGAAGGACGATGGGTACAGTGAAACTAAAGAATTGGCTAGTTATTGAAATATTATTTTTAGAAAAATATCGTAATAAAATTGAATTACCTTTGAAAAATTAAAATACAGCTAACAAATTGGTTGTTAATATCAATCAAAATCATTTCATAACTTAAAAACAAATCTTAAGATACATTTTCAAAATTTTTTAAAAATTAAAAATATTTCAAAATCTTTTATAAAGTTCTCTTATTCATTTAATTTCTTTATTATAGTTTTTAATTTTCAATTCTATATAATCAAAACTATCTTTATTTTTTTAATAAATATCTTCTAGATCTTTATTTAACAAATAATTTCCTTTGTATTCATGATTTACTTAAAACATTATCCTTTAAATTGTTTTATTTTATTTTTTTCAGTTTTTGTATTTATTTTGATTTCCTTAAATCCAAAATGATAACATCTTTATTTTTTTGTACACCCCATCTTTTATTTAATTTTTTCATTATGTGCTCTTTTTACTTGTGTATTTATTTATTTGATAAATTAATTAAAAACATTTTTAAAGCAAAAATATAAAAAACTAAAAAAATAATATAACGGTGAATTTTCTCGCGTTATTTATATTTTTCATTAAAGATTAATTTGTCTATGAAAAGGACAACAAGAAAAACGGAATCAAAAAAAAACATCAACAGGATGTTTTTCTGCTTGTCTCTCTTTCTCATTTCTTATGCTTTTATTTTTAATCACAATATTTCTTTTGACGTCTGCATTTTCTTTGTTTTTCTTCTTTTTTGTTTTTAATTAATTAAGTATTTATTTTAAAGTTAGAGCTTGAAGTATGGATGTAATTTTGATGTATAAACTTGTCAAGAAGGTATGTGCAAAGAATGAATTTAACAAATAGTTTAATTGTAGTTAATTTCTTTCAAAAGCAATTGTTATTTTATAAAATTCATATCTAATTTTACATCCGATTTATAATTGCTTAGTAATTCTTCAAAAATTTTTCCAAAAATATCATTTACAAAGTAATTGAAAATAGTTACAACAACTGTCAAGGAATCTTACTTACTTTACTTTATCTGGATAACAAATTATTATTTTTAAGCTGAGTCCAAGGCCTCTTGCACAGTTTCTTTAAAACTTTCAACAACACTCAACATTCTTACGTATGACTGAACACCGTCTTTTCATCGAAGATGTGGTCGACCCGTTCCACGTCTACCCTCTGCATTAGAATCAAAAACCGCTCTTGCTGTAGCATCATCGCACATTCTAACTACGTGACCTAACCAGCGCAATTAACGACATCAGTGTCGTCGTACAGCTCATGCAGCTCGCTATTGTGTCGCTGTTTCAAAATTCCATTGATCTTAAACGGACCAAAAATTTTACGTAGAATCTTCCTTTCAAATGACTTTACCTACCTTATTTTAATCGTATTTGGATATGGTTCATGATTCCCATTTGGATATGGTATGATGAGTGTTCTGTACAGAGAATAACATTCATTAATTTTTATTAAAAACTAAAAAACTAAATTTTTCTCAAGTGCCAACACTGTCTTAAATTTTATCTTGTGTAGTACGCTGCTTCTTTGATCCTTTTCATTTAGTTTTAAATCTTTCTTATTTAATATTTCGTTATTGTGTTTTTCTTCTGTATATTTTTATTGTCCTTTATTTTTTTACTACTTTAGTAATTTTAACTTTTAATATTTTGTTTACCGTTATGTTTTTCTCAAAAAAACACTTAATTTTTTAACTTATCGTTTTTTTCGTAGAATTACTTATCGTTTTTTTTTTTCTGTAAAATTTTTCCAGTCCTCAGTAATTCTCAGAAATTTCTTTCTCATTACATACTTATGTACATAACTGTTTATATATTTATTCAATTATTTGCTGCTAATTTATAAAATTTACAAAATAGTGATGGGACACTTGGAAAATTTTAAGTGGAAAGGGGGTGTAAAGATTAAAAGATAAGAAACTGCCATAAAATAGCAGAATAGTTATGAAAAAATAAAGTTTTTAAAATTGCATCAAACGTTTTTAATCGTTTTTTTTGTACAATTTTGCAGTACAGTTAGCCGCCAACATCTTAAAAAATTTAATTATGTTGTAGCAACATAAACAGCTAAATTGAAACAAAAAAAACGTTTCAAAAGAAAATTCCAGTCCAAAAAAATACCATTTGAAGTTGTAAATAACTTTTCATAAAGAAAATTTTCTTCATTTTTTTTCATTTTTAATTTTTCTGATTCTTATTTTTGTTTTTTTTTTTAATAGTTTTAAATGAACAATTTTCAAGAGGTGCTCAAAAATTTTCATTGAATCAAAATTAAATCTTAAGATATTCTTTTTGCAAAGGATTAAGAATTATTTAAATAGAAAAAGTATCTATATCTTTTGTTTGTATATATATATATATATATATATATATAGATGTATAACAAGTTAATGTTGCAATTTCTATGGCAATCTGAAGATTTTTCAAAAATAAATAATTTTTCAATTGAAAATTGAAGTGAAGAAGAGGAGACGAGGTCAATCAGTATTTAAGTGTATCTTTAAGATGTTGATACATTATAAAAAATATATAAATAAATAAATAAATAAATATATATATATATATAAAACGATTAATTCATTTAAAAAAATATTTACATGAAACATTTTTCACACTTTGTGAATTTTAATCTTCAAAAAAAAAAAAAACAAAATAAAAAAAAAGTATCTGAAGAATATTTTACTAAGAAAAACATGAATCTCTACTAGAAACCGTTTTTTTTTTTTTTTTGTTGAAGGAACTATATCTAACAAATCTTTTTTCCAGATTTTGAATGTTCTTTTTTGGATTTTCTGTTTATTTTGATAACTAGAAAGGATTTTTTGAAATGATTTTAAAAGATTATATCACAGTATAAAAAAATAAATGCTTTTGTGTATAAAAGTTGAAGGACTGATAAACGCTACAACAGTAACAACAACAGCAACAATTAAAATATGAAAAATGGGATAATGAAAGGATTTGAAACGTTGTGCTAAACGTTTTTTGTAACAAAGTTAACTGAATTTTTGAATTAAATTTTTTTTATTAAATGATAAATTAATAGTGTATCTTTATGAGCAAATGGTTCGTCTTTTGATGTTTCGTTGATTTTAATTAAAAATGAAAATTTAAAAAAAGTTTTCATTAAATAGAAAAATTAAAAATAAATTAATCTAGAAAAAAATTATATTAAAAATTATTAATTAAGAGTCTTTAATTAGAGTCTGACTTCTTACATTATTAAATGTTCATTCTTTCAAATCTAAGTCTAACATTGTAAGGTATGGATTACGTGTCGTAACGGACGCAGTTCATATGATATTTTAACAGCTAACTTTGTTCGTACGACTTCTAATTTTAACAGTTTCTAATTTCAAGTTAACCTAAACCGTTAATTGGTTTCAACGGTTCTTTTGAAACAAAAAACATTCTTTCAAATTATTAGGTAACAGGCTCTTAAACGACCATTAAAATTTTCAAATCAACAGTTATAAAATAAAAACGTATAATAAAGAATTTCTTTATTTAACATTATATTTGACATTCAAATTAACTCTTTTTAACATTAACATTTTCATCAGGTTGCTCAGAACTAAAGTGTCCTAACCCACAAAAAATTTAAGAGAAGTAGCAAAAGTTTAGAGCACTTTGGCACCAAAAAATAAGAAACATTCCTGAGATCAAAAAAAAAAAAATCCACAGATGTAAGCGGAAATTGACCTTTTAAAACCCAGATTCCGATTTTATATCAAATTATACTCAATATCCTTCCAAGTTTTTTCCATCCTCTATAATCCTAAATTCCCAAATAACCTCCCTATCTACAATCCCAAAATCCTTCCATAATCCCATCCTTGTAATCAAACTATACATGTTTATCACAGGTTCTTTCCTAAATTTTGGTTTAAAAAGGGTGTGATTTTGATGCGTTAAAGTCGCATACTAGTCAAAGAAAAACCGCACAGTTTTAATGAGTGGCTTTCAAGCGTTCCATCCCCTCGTAAAAAAAAATAAAATTTTTAATTATGCGATTTTTTTTTGGAGTGTTAAAGGGTAAACTTCACTTTTTTAAAGTTTTAGACCTTGTTCTTTTTAGCTATAATCCGCCCCACTATTTTGATTTATTTTATATTTACTCATATCATATACTTGTTCTAAATCGAGGCCTCGATTAATCGCAGTGTAGGTGCAGTTAATGTCAGTACAAATTTTCATTCCCCAAATTTATTCTTGTAATGTATTATAATTGTATGAATTATATTTTTCAGAATCACATATGTTATCAATTATCCATATGTAATATATCATCAAATTTATATAATTTATATAATAACAAATTTATATAAGTCGAATGAATAAAATGCAATATTTCACTTAAAAAAAATCTCACATTTATTATAATTATAAAGATCAAGTAATATTTAATATATAATGATATTATACTGTCTCGGATTTAAAATCAATTTCAAAACAATTACATATATATATATATTTTAAATAATAATAATACAAAAATAAATCTTTAAAATAAAAGTCATTATTTTTCTCAAAATTAAACCAACATTATTTTCAAATATTCAATTTAGTGTTGAATTAACTTTAATACTTTCAATTTTTTTGATTTTTGTAAATCTTTAAATTATTGCTATCTCTTTTTTTTTATTATAAAATTGTTGTTGTTGTTTTTTTTGTATTAAATTTAAAATGACATTTTTATTATCATTTAATGTTTTTCTTTAAAAAAAATTGTATTTTAAAAAAAAAATATTTGAAAATATATCGATTTTGTTCCAATATTTATTTTCATCTTTGCTGTAGACCCAAAAATTTGATTTTTTTTGTTGTTTTAATTTTTGAGTTTTTTTTTTTGAATATTAACGGATTTTTGAGTGGGTTCTTTGAGTGGAAATGGTTAAGATGTTATAAGATATGTTTACATTTGAAAATTAAAATTTGTTCTCCTCTTTTAATCTTTTCTCAATTGATTGCTTAGTGATTATTTGGAATTTTTCGGAATCTTTTGAAATCATGTCACATTTCTCACATTGTTTAAGTATCCAGCTGAGTCCTGTTTTTAGGGCGAAGATATTTTATTTTAAATGAAAGGGTTTTGTTTATTTTTTCAGATTGTGAATGAAAATAAAAGTTAAAATTTAAAATGTCTTAAGAAAGCAAAGCAAATTAATGTGCTTAGGTTAGCAGCATCATTCAGCCCGCCATATTTCAATAAATTATTGATGATATGATTATTCCGTTATTATTGTATTGGTGGTGCCTGATTTAGTTGTATTTTTTTTTTTTATTTTTATTATTGTCTTTATTGTTAAATTGATGGTTTTAACTGTTTTGAACATATTTCTTCATGTGTTTTTTTTATTTATTTTTTTTCTTAATATTTTGTTGTTGTTGTTTTTTTTAATGTTAGTATTGCCGTTTTTAATTTTTTTTTTTTTTTCGTAAATCTCAGCGTCTTGAGATTTTTATTTAAGTTTTTTTTATATTTTAATGTATTGTACGTTTTTATTTATATTCTATCTTGTTTTTTTTTTTTTTTTTTGCATATTTTTGTCTCTTTCTTACAGTTTTGTCTCTTTCTTTTGTTATTTATTTCAATATGCAAGTATAAGTAATATTTTGAAATGTATGAGTAAGAGAAAGTTAAAAATTGCCTGAAAGTGAAAGGCAAACCAAAAATAATGATCATAAATTTTTGTATTTTTCGTCCTTTGAATATTGAAATATTTTATATTTTCATATATTATATATTTTTACTATGAATTGTTTATTGTGTGCCAACATTTAAAGTGCTGTGCCATTTTTTTATTTAATTTTTATTTTCTATAATATAAAGAAAATCGTTTGTAAAATATTTACTGTAGTCGACATAAAAATTTGTTCGAAATGATGTTCTTGGATTCTAAACAGAATAGGAATAAAAGAAATTGAAAATGAGATGGATAAAAATTAAATTGTTTGTATTATAATTTTTATTGGGATTAGGGAATTAGGGTTTAAGAAAGCAAGTAGAGTTTTGCGATATCATAAAATTATAAATTATTTATTTCTTTTCTTTTAAAAAGAAAAAGTAAAATTTTGACTGTTGTCATAGTTACCTGAAGATTTAGAATTTTAAGTTCTGACCTGCGGTAACTGTAATATGGTTTAATGTTTCTGAAAAGGTTTTCATCTATAGTTATTATAGATTTTTATATCTATAGTTTTATCTATAAAATTTTGAGGCTATAAACAATTATTCAAAACTCAAAAAATTAATATTGTATTTCTTTTTAATAAATTTTGACAATTGACTTGATACAGGAACTGTCAAGATTGTGGTTAAAAAAAACCTCAAATTTTAATTCAACTCAACAATGGGTTTGCTCAACTTTAATTTCATTAAATATTTGCCTTCATCTTATCTTCCACCATCTTAATCGGAATTGCCGAGTTGAAAAGCTTGTTGAAAGCTCAGAAAGCTTATTAATTTTTTTTAAGTACAAATTTGACAGTTGATTTGACAATTCCTGTATAACAAAACAGGCTTTTAAAATTAAACTCAAATTTTGACTCAACGCAATTTGAATCCACTAAACATTTTAGTTCGATCAAAATGTCAATTCAACCTCATCAGAACATTAAAACGTAAAACTGACATGGAAATTACTCAAAATTAACGTTAAGCAATTGAGTTGAGTTTTTCAGATGAATCCACACATTTGGAGTTCTGAAACAAGGAATTCGAAACATTTTTTTTTATATTTTTCGAATTACATACTTTCATTTTCGAATTTAAGAACAAAAACCAAGATTGTTAATATTCAAATGAAAAATTAATGACCCTAAATATATTTTTGGATGAACTGTTAAAATAATGCCTTGCCCTACCTTAATCAATATCAGACTGGGATTGGATGTGTTTTTTTATTTAAATATATATATTTGCATGTACAAGATTATCCTTTTATATTACTCTGCTCAAATAAATCTAAATATTTTAAATAATTTTATATTATATCGTATATATATTATATAAGAAAATATTGCGTGATTTAATATTTCACATTTATTATTATTTTCAACATATATTTTCTAAGATATTTAAAATTAGGTTTGGTTAATACTTAATGGATCGATTTTTTGGTATTTTTGGGTATTTTTTGATTTACAGAGGAAATACTAAAAAAAAAAATTTTGAACTTTTAATATCTTTTTATACTTCGAAAAATAATACAAATCAACCTTAAATTAGTTTTGTTACGTTATATATCGAATTCTTCTATTTTCTATTTCTTCAATTTTTAATTTTTCATATAATCAAAATATGAACAGACAATTTTCATGAAAAACTTAGTTTAATAATTTATTATTTGCGTATCTAAAATTAAAGATTTATTTCAGGTTAAATAATGTCTGATGGTATTTTTAGGGAAAATTTTTAAAAACTTGATCAAATTTTTAGAAATTGTATATATTGCGTGAGAATTAAATTTAACTTTAGTTGTGTGTTGTCGAATGTCTCGTCGATGACTTGTTTTTAAGTTTTTTTTAACATGAATCTTGAAAAATTTTTTCTATTATTTTATTAAATAGTTCTAGTTAGTAAAACAATGGAATTGATTTAATAGCTATAAATGATATCTCAGAAAGCAATATATATATCTGAAGGACTTTGTTAAGAATCTCCAAAATTTAACTTATTGTTTTACTTATCAAATAAAACTTTATACATATATATAGATACACATATAATATGACAAGCGAATCGTGTATATGTTCTCAAAAGAGTGACTATAAAAGAAAATCTTCTATTAAGTGGCCCATTTATGTCCATTCAATGGAATATTTTTTTTGTAAAAATACACTTGTGAGAAAAACTTTCATTTTCAATTTTTCAGAATTTTCTTTCGAATTTTTTGCTCCATTCATTGGAATTACATAAATTATTTTTTTAGTACTGAAAGTGAAAGTACTGTGACTTGTCAACTGACTTTGGGTTGAGAAGACTGGCATATACTTGTAAGGGCGGAGGGGTGCAAAGTAAATGACAAGTTAAAACATAGAAAATAATTTATATATAGAATATAATGTATATATACATCATGTCCTTCTGGGAATATTTACAAAATATTTAGAAATAAGAATTATGTGACCTCTTATGGGTATAAGTAGTAAAATAATGCTTTGTTAAGTGCTCTTAATTCAAAAAAAAATTTTTATTTTTATGTTTTTTGTTATTATTCGAATTAACGAGATAAAATTATTTTGTACTAATCTTTATTTAAGTTTTTTGTGTGTTTTTGTAATGTCTGAAGTGAATTTAATATAAGATATAAGATATTGAATTAAATTTTTATTTATTTTATATGGAGGGAATTTTCTTATAATTTATAAAAGTGAAGTATGTTTTAATAATAGATTCAATAACTTTTAGGAATATTTATTTTAATATTTAGATGCTTAAGACTTTTAACTTGTAACCAATTTAGTTGAAATAATTATTAAATTTTTATTTGAGTATTATTTGAATTGTTTAATTTAATATTTGATCATTAATCTTAGTGTTGGAACTTGTATACTCAAGGTGCATAATTCGTTCAATTAAAATAGTATAGTAGTCTTTATTTCATGCAAACTTTTCACCAGAAATTTAATTTTGAGGTTATTTTTGAAGCGATAAATTATATTATCAAACCTTTTGATCTTTTCTAGAATTTTCCAAAGTTTCTATTTAGAAATTGTGTTAATTAGAATTTGATTAAAGTGCATTTGTATTTTAATAAAAAATTTAAATAATAAAATAAAACTATTCTAAAATAAATTAAAAGACTAGAGACTCAATAATAAATATATCGTAGAATTTATACAATATTAATAATACTTCTTGTGAATCGATAAAATCGATATTAAAATCATTAATTATTAAAAATAATTTTGCTATAAATTATAAAAAAATATTACAATAATTTTATGTTATAATTTATAAATACTTCAATAATTAAAAATAAACTATGTTTTTGCAATTAATATCATTTTATGATCACGCTGATACTTTCATTTGTATATTTTTGATTTTAATTTAGTTTCAGAAACAAAACAAATAAACTTTTTATTTACAAAGAATTTAATAAATGTAGTTTTGTTAAGTCGATATATTAATTTTAAACGAATCTTGATAAACTGAATCTTTCATTTAGCTATCGTCAGTCTAAATTGAAAAAAAAAATGCCAAATTAAATCTTGATTTATTATAATAATTCATTTATGGACTTTTAATAATTGAACTACAACAAAATTCAAGCGAAATGTTTAAAATTTAAATTTTCATTGCATACTTTTAGGTGTCAAACAACTTTTAAATCTCTCGAATTTTTTAGATAACATAGACATTCTCATTGTAATTTGTATAGCGGTATATTTGATAAGCTTTTATAGTAAAAAAGGCTTCTTTAAAAAATTAAGTCGACATTTAATTAGAATGCTTTTTTAAATTTTATTGCATACTTTTAGGTGTCATCTGTTTAATATCTGTTATTTCTCATGCTTTTAAGATAAAATAAATTTTTTTAAATGAAAAATACAAACATAAAATTAATAAACTTTTACGGTAAAACATATTATTTGGAACAAAATGTACTCTAAATTCAAAATAATAATAGTTTTATTTTAAATTTTATTGCGTACTTCTAGGCTCACCTGCTTTTATATTTTTTCTTTCTAGTATTCTTTAAATAAAATGTGCAGTTCTTACATGATAAAAAATACAACTGCAATTTCATCAACGTTAATTTTAATTAACTTTTAATTAAATTTTTGCTCTTTCAACAAATTTATTAATTAGAAACAAAAATAAAAACTCAATACCAAGCAAATTCCAATGAAATTTTAAACTTTAATTTTTTTTTTTGTTTTCTGAATTTGATTTCCTTTAACATAAGATGATTGTTTTTATTTTGATTTTGCATTTTGTATAACTAATCAAAAAAATTTAAAAAAATTCATTAGAATTGTTTACAAATAAAAATTAAATGATGTGAAAAAACTGTGTAAACTTTAAATTATAATATTGATGATGATTATTAACGCCACTATTTAATGTTTATAAACTTAATTTAATTTAAACGAATTTATACTTTTGTTTTTAAAACCTTCAAACTGATTTTGTAGTTATTGTTTTTTTCTTTACTTACTTATCATTAATTTTTGTAAAATTATATTTTGTTTATTTTTTAACAGATTTTTTTTAAATAAAATTTAACTGATAATTTTATTTTAAGATATAAAAAGATTATGTAATTTTGATTGGAAAGTTTTTGTGTCTGAGAAAATGAGAAATATTTGATTTTAAACAGAAATATCGGGTTTTTCCCTTTCAGAAACTTTCTTAGTACCATTTAAAAATATTAATAAGCCTAAATTTGGTTAAAATAATCAAATAAAAATTATTTTTAAATTGATTATTAAAAACAAAATGTGAACATAATATGTCCAAATTAATTTTATTTATAAAATATAGTTTTTAGCTTCTTATTTTCCTATTATAATTTATTAAATTTTAAAAGTAAGTAGTTATTACCTTTTTTGCAATACTTGTTTTCATTTCCTTGTAATAAATTTATTTAATTTCAAGTTGCATTTATTTAAATTGTCATTGTCAAATCTATGACAGCAAATTTGTCAAAAAAATTATTTTATGACAGTTAAAATATATTAAAAATTAATTATTCAACCATATGTAGGCATTTAATTTCAATTGATTCTATATAGATATATATTTCTGATTTTTATGTATAGTTGGTTTATTATTTCCAATATATACAAAGCAATGGTTGAAAATGATAATGATGACGTAATGAACAGAATACGTGGGAGGGGCTTCCCAACGCAGTAGAAAATCTGCATGTTTTTATAATTTTTCCAATTATTCTTCCTAATGTAATGAAACTTCTATTTAAGATTCCTGAGAAAATTAATGTAGATTTAATCTCAAAGAATCAAGGCCTTGCATTTTTCAAGTCATGCTTACTTACATTTCTTAATGAAATTAAGATGGAATTAAGTATTCAATGAAAAATTTTTATAAATTTTGATAGATAAATTAAAAAAATTAATTAATTTTACTATAATATTTATATATAAGTATTGTAATATGTGAATCTATGCATATGTTATTTAATTATGAGTAATATTTCTTTCTCAATTCACCTCACCATCCAAAAATCCAAAGTGAAAGTTGGAAAAAAAAAATTACTTAATATTTAAAAAACATATTTAAATTTTCCTAATAGTTTTCCCAGATTTTCCTTTCTATAAACTATTCAACTTCAAATATAATATTCCGAATTGAATATTTTTTTTAATTTATTAATAATTGAATCAATATGCCTTTTATAAGTGTTTTTATTGCAATATAATTTATTACCAATGTGTTAAAATATCACTCATTTGTCAATAGTTTTTTTTTTTTACAATTTATTAAATTTTTTATTTTCATAATGTTGTGACTCTTTCGATTTGGATTTTTTATTCCTGAGTACCACTAACTACTTCACAAAATTTTAAATTTACATTTAATAAAATTACTAATTCCACAAACGATTACTTTTATAAAAGTATATTTAAACTCATATAATATGTAATAAATGTTGAAGTTGTAGTATTTTTTTTTATGACTCTTCAGTTTTTTTTATTTTTATTTTGCAAAATTTGTGACACTTAAATTAATTGAAAATGATTCATAAATTAAATGCATGTTACAATCTAATTTTTATTTTTTTATATTAAAAATTATTACTTTTTTAATTTAATCCTTCTATTTAAAGATACTTTTAATAGAAAGTTTTTACTATATAAACTGTTGTAAATACAAACATTCGCCTACGTTTAATACAAACATTTTTTTTGTTTTTGTAAAATGACTCTTTTTGAGTTTTTTTTATTGATTACAAAATGACTCTCTTTTGCACAACTATGGTATCTAAGCGACTATATTTGATTTGAAATACTTTTTAAACACTTTTTTTAATTCAAATTTTATGAATCAATACAATCAAAAAAATTTGAAATGAGTCAATTTTACTTATTAGCCACCTGCAGTTTATATGATTACTTAAGTAATCTGAATTTGAAATCAAAGTGTCATTAGATGTACTTGTGTATAAAGAGAAATTGTATTTTTCTTAAGAAAAAAAAAAGATTTGTAATTTCAAAAATTGATTTTTTAGGTGTGAAGTAATAAAATTTAATACTTACATGGGCTTTCTCTTATTTTGATTTTGAATGAAGGACCAAATAAAAAAAAAAAATTGCAAGATTTTGTGTCTTTAAGTATTGATTGAGTAAAATATATTGGAAATGTGCTATTAAAATTCATAGACATTTAAGATTTCAATTTGATTTAATAGATTTTGTTGCTTGGATAGGAGGAATAAGGTGGTCGAATGGCAATTGAAATTATTGCAAGATAAGTAAAAGTTTAAGAAATTTAATGTAAGGAAAGGATTGGAATTGCGCTTATTCGATCATATGTAAATGTGTATTTTACTATTGAATTCATTTTTTAAGTTTTTCATTATTTGCTTCCCGAATCAAAATTTGGAAAGTTTTGATTACGATTACATCTAGATTGTGATTACTCAAAAACCCTAATATAACGTTTTGATTACCATTACAATAACATCTTAAAATCAAAAATAATCGAAAAGTAATCTGAAAGTAATTAATTAAGTACTACATTTATAATAATCATTTAATTTCAATTGATTACGATTACATCTAGAATGCGATTACACAATAATCGTGATCAAAAGTGTTGATAATAATTACAATAATATCTCAAAATCAAAAATAGTCGAAAAGTAATCTGGAAGTAATTATTTAAGTGCTACAAAATATTATAATAATCTTAATAAGAATTATATATTATTTTTTGATTAAGTACTCCTATCATAATTAAAAAAATTGAGTGCGATTGTTATGGTAATACTTTTGATTACGATTATTAAGGAATTGTAATAACTACTTCAAGTAATGCATTGCAAAAGTAATCATTATTTTTACAAGTCCCGGGCGAACTAATATAAGTCCGATGACTCGAATGTAATTGATTTTGTAATAAATCGTTACTTTTTCTTTAACAATTTAGGACTTCATTGATGCTGGCTAGATCTAGCAGTTCGTTTTTTCTAAATGATGCTTTATAAGTCTGCTAGTTTAGAGTCTAAATTCTTTTGACTAAATAATTTTTGTGATTTGATGAATCTCAGAGTCATTTGTTGACTGTTGCAAAATTATGATAAGATCATTATTAACTTACTATTTTTTTAAAATATTTTTTAATGAGATCAAATTACTCAATTATTATAATTCAATTTTAGGAAATCAATTAAATTAAAAAATGCTAAAAATAAAAAGAGTAAAGAAACTGCTTAAAAAAAATTGGTTAAAATTGGTGCTGCAAGGGAAAAAAGTTTCAAATTAATTTTATTATTTAAACGGACTTGCAATTTTCTTTTAACTTTTGCCTCGGTAAGTTTCGGAGAAAGAAAAACCAAATGAAATGAAAAACTTGAGAAGTGAAATGAAGAGATTTTTCTAAAGCAAGAGTACAAAAAAAGTGCAAGAGCAAAGAACTTTCCATAATAAAATAAGGAAAACTGATTTTTTTTATTCACATTCTTTCTACTTTTCTCCATTTCTTTCGATCCCATTATTATATTCTTCATTAATAGCAACTTTTTTTTGATGTTTCTCATTTCATTTGACTTTAAGTTTTCCCCAAATTGGTCAAGGAACTATGATACTGGCTCCTGTTTTTTTTTTTTTAATTTTTAAAAAACTTTATCTTTTCATTTTCATAATTTTGAAATAAAATACCCACAAGCTAAAAGTTTGTACTTTTCTCAATTATTCTATGTAGGAAAATTAAAGAAAACTTTCCTCGAACGTCCCTTCAGAATAGGACAAAAAAAACTTCAATCTAATATACATAGTATTATTTACTTTACTATTTATCTTTCAAGAAAAAAAGTTTGACATAAAAGTTTTTTAAAGATAAATAGTTGATGCCCTTCTTCCAACTTTTGTTTACAATTGAAATTAAAATCCATTGAAGGAGTAAAAGTTTCTTTCTTAAATTAGAATTAAAAATTCATTATCATAAAGAAGGAGTTAGTAATCCAAAGTTTCTGTTTTTCTTTGTACTAATATACTTTAATATTTATTAAAAAAATATATTTGAAATTAAAATTTAACTATTCTGAAGAAAAGAATAAACTTAAGATTTAACAAAAAAGATAAATATTGACATGACCATAAAGTTTAGGACCAAAAAATGGGTTCATTTAATAGGGATTTAACTTTTTTTTTTTAAATATGTTGAACTAAAGTTGGATGTTTGTATATTGATTTTGTTAGAATAAAAAAGGTTTGGGATCATAATTATTGATATTTAATATTTATTTTATTTAAATGGACTTAAATGAGATATAATTTAAGATTATTTAATAGAAATTATCTTAGGGGAACTTAAATGAAACAAAGAAATAAGATCCTAAAGTAGTATATCATGAATATATAATCGCTGCGGAATGTCATTATCCTACAAATAGTGGTTGATTTTAAACTCACTAAAGAAAAGTATGGAAAATTATTAAAGGGGTTAGTTTCCTATCTTTAATTTTATTTAAATTAACAATTTGAAAAGCTATTATTAAACACTCGAGTTCAGGACCGGAATTAAATCAATTAAAAAAAATTCCTGGTCTAATTTCTTTGTTACGTTGCCATAGAGATTTTTAAAAAATCTACAATTTATTTTCAGTTTAATTGATATGTAATTGATGATTTTGATAATATTGAAAACATTAGGGTTACTGTAGTAGATCCTTCACACCAAGTCTTCCAAAGGGCAACAAGTTTGGCAACAGATGGTTACCCCTACGAAGTCGAACTTTCAGGGTGGCAAAACATGGCATAAGTATAAGGACACTCATTTTTGATGCGTTCATCGCGGCTTTAGAACCATTTGGTATGAAATAAATTTTAAGAAGAACATTAACATCTATCTTCTAAATATCCCATCTATATTTATATCCCATTCTATAAAATCCTGTAATCCTTAATTTCCTAAATTCCCAAAAATCCTTTCACATCCCTATTTTTAAAATCAAACTCTTCATTTGTATCACAGGTTTCACCGTTAAGTTTAACTAAGTAGGCTAAGATTCGACCACGGACTGTACCGCCATAGAAGAAGAAGAAGAAAATCGCAGATCACCTATAGAAATTTCGCACAGTTCCAATAGGTGGCTTTCAATGCAGTCCACTTCCCTTGGAACAATTTTAGCGTATGTAATCAAAAAGTTCAACCCAGTATTTTCTCCATTGAAATTAAGCTAATTACAAAATTTTCATTCATTATTCCCTGGCTTCTAGACCTTAACTAGTCAAATTACTTGTATCCAATATTTAATTACCCCTTATTAATATTCAATAAATACCTTATAATATTTGGAAAAAACCTAACAATATTTAATTTAATTGATTGACTGTTGATTAATTGTGATCTGTGATGATACGAAGAACAACTTATAGATTTAACAATAAATTTTCATACTTAATTAAATGAAAATAATTTATAAGAAGATAAAAATAATTAATTTTAAATGATTTTTAATTTTTTAATATCCACAATAAATTAACTAATAATTAGTAATTACTAATTACTAATTATACAATTAATATAAATATATATATACATATATAATTATTCTATTAAAAGAAAATTACCTAAAATTAATTATAGAATATTGTATTTTAAGTAATGAAAGCTAAAAATATTTTTATCACTTGTAATATTTTATAAAATTAATTTTCATGATCATCACATCGTTTCGTAAATGAAAATTGAAAATGATTAATTAATTATCCAGACAAAAGATACTGAATAATATATGTGAATCATTTTGCAATATATATATTAAATACATATATAAAAGTTCTTAATAGATACTCATCTAAAAAGTCATCGATCCTTTAACTAAAAATGAAAACACCAAAAATAAAAATATAAAAAACTCAAAAAAAAAATAGAAAATCGAAAAAAAAAAAAATTTGTTCGAAAAGTTCGAAAAAGTTTTTTCCGTACTCTCAGGTTTTTATTAATTTATTTTTTTTCTAAGAAAATTTACACATAATTTTCTTTTTTTTTTTAGCAGAAGCTCCTCTTACAATTCTTTAATGTGTCTCTTTAACTTGTTTGAACTTTTATTTGTTTTTATTGTTATTGTTGTTTAATTTGACAGCAAAAAATTGTTTCACTTTACGTTGACAAATGCGAATTAAATAGCTAAACACATTAATGTGGAATCAATTTGGTGAGGTCAGAGGTGGTAGTATCACAAACAAATTTAATAGTTCTTTGAAATTATCTAAAATTTTACTTCAAATAAGCTTTTTTTATAACTATGAAACTTGTAAAATTATGTAATATGGTTTATTCATGGCCTGAATTATAAATGAGGTATTGGGACTGATTTATAAAAAGTTAGTATTAAACTTGTTAAATGATTCTGGAATTTAATTTTAAGCAATATTCTTTGTAATAATAAAGCATGTATAATTAATTAGGCAATTAATTTATTCATGGCCTGACATATGAAATAGGTATTGAGAGACTGATTTGTAATAAATTAATTTAATAGACCTTTTAAATGATTCTAGCCTTATATTTTAAAGAAGTTTTTTTGTAGCTATGGGCCTTGTAAAATCAGTTAAATAATTAGTTTATTCATGGCCTGACATAACAAATAGGTATTGGCATTGATTAATAACAAGTTAGTTGAGAGAATAAGGAATTTATGGGTCAATATTTAAATTCCGATGATTAGACGGCTGAGCAAGTACAATTTTTTAAGAATTCAAGTTTTTTCTAGAACAATCGAGATTATGCATACTGAGAATAACAAGAGAAGCATCACCTTATTTATTTATTGTTCGTATGGCAATATTTTCAAAACAAGTTTCAAGTTATAGGCATTCGAAGAGTTTTTTCATATAGTTATCAATATTTACTAAAGATTGATTTCGCATTGTTGTTAAAGGAATTAGTGGACTATCTGGTGAGCCATAAGATAACCATAAGTGGCTAATTAAATTAAAGAGAATTGTAACACCTTAGTAAAAGTGTAAAAGTTTTAATATCTTCTAATAAGTTGTTTAAATTTTTTTTTAAAACATCTTAAATTAATTTGTGTATAAAATAAAGATTCTTAAAATTTTCAAATATTTACAGATTTTTTACCTGTACCTGATTTTATTAAAAATTTTTAAAGAAATCAAAAGCATGGTTTTTTTTAAACGCCTTAGGATATGTAAAGCACCTATCCTAAATAAATTAATACTATTACATTTTAACCTCAATATAAAACGATTTAAAGAATTGTTAAATAAAATATATATATATATATAATATATATATATAAAATCCTCATATGTCATTAGTTAAATGGAATTGTTGTTTTTGTTCTTGTTTTTTCTTATTAATATTGTGACAAATGTTGGTATAAAATGAGCAAATGTCAACATCCTTTTGGCAACCTGCTTACTTTTTTTTTGTATTTAAGGACATCTTTTCGATGAAAAATGAGTTTACATGTTGTCTCATTTTTTTTTTGGTTTTATTGTTTTCTTATTCTTTACTTTAAGGTGATTCTCATGTTCGTTTGTAATCCTGTAGCAGTTTTTTTCAAAATTGGAATCCCGATTTTACTATTAGGATCTATCAAGAGTTCCTTTTAAATTTATTTCTAGATTTTTTTGGATTTTATTTTTCAAAAAACCTTAAACAAAGTTTTGGTTAAAAATAATTTTTTTTTTTTATTTTTAATGTGTTACCATTGTGTTGATATGTTGTGTAGACGAATGTGATCCATCATATTGTCAAAAAAAAAAAAAATGTTCACTTGATGAAATGAAGTGAAAATAAAATGGTCTTCAGGAGGGGAGAAAATTTTGAAAATTCTACTTTTAATTTTTTTGGAAGACTGATGATCTGAAATATTAGAACTATGTGAAAAAAAAATGAAAAGTGGAATATCTTACATAACATTAGTTTGTTGTATATACATAATGCAATTTTTGTTAGTTACTTTGCTAGTTGTTACCTTGTTGTTGAATGACAGGTGGATAATTTGTTGAATATGTATATTTTGGTTTTAGTTGGAAGGTGATTGTACTCACATATAATTTAATTTTTTTTTTTTTAATTTTAAATACATAACTCTGCAATTATTTAATTTCCGAATTAAAGTGAGAATTTAATTGCATAATTTTAAATTAAAAATGTTTCAGAGAAAGTTAGCAGCAATCCACTATTAACTGAGGGATCAATCAATCTTACAAGTCAAATTTAATTAAATTAAAAATATTTTGATTTTCATACAGTAAATTTCGTTTAAGTTGGAAGTGTGGACTTCAACCGAACCTCAGGACTTTGAATATCTCACATCTTTCAAATGCCTAAGGAAGGATCTTGGAATCTGAAATTTTATGAGAAATTTTAAGAGAAACATGGTTTTATTTTTTATTAAAAACTGCTCTGAAAATTTTTCTTATTCTAACTTGTTCTAGAACAACGAGGATGAGTTCAGAAATTGTATACTTTATTAGATTTAGACAGCTGTAAACGTTCTTTTGGAAAAATTGAAAAACCAAAGTTCGAATAATATTTTCTTACATAATTTAAACATTTTTAATAATAGATTCAAACTTAAGTTAAAAAAAATAATAATTATAATATCAAATGTTGTAAAAAGACAGAAGAAGAAGTTTTGAACTTGTGACGTTTTATACCACTTTTACTTTAACTAAGGACTTCTGTTTTTAATGAAGACTTTCTTAATTCAATGAAGATTTCAGATTTTTTACTTTAACTGAAGACATTTTTATTTTTTACTTTAAGTGAAGACAATTTTAATTCAATGAATATTTTAGATTTTTTTTTCTTTAACTAAAGACATTTTTATTATATTGAATATTTAAGATTTTTTACTTTAAGTGAATACATTTTTTTTTCGATAAATATTTTAGATTTTTTACTTTAAGTGAAGAAATTATTTTACAATGAAGATTCTTTTATAATGTATGGGTTTACTTACAATTTACTTTTAAAAATGATTTTACTGAAATAAAAGAATCTTCATAATCTTAACAAAATGCCTTTACTTAAAGTAAAAAATTTTCATTGAAATAAAGATGTCCACAGTTAAATTACAAGGTCTTCATTTGAAGTAATAAATTCTTCAGTCAAAGTAAAAAAGTCCTTAGTTAAAGTAAAAAGTGGTGTATTAATACTAAATAATTTTTTCAAGAGAGCTGAAGACCTTCAGAGGCAATAAGAAATCTTAAACTTCTTTCTCTACTTAAAAACATCTTCCTCATAGTCAGAGAAGCAGTACAAACTTCCGAACTTCTTGTATAATGGCTGAGGAATGAAAATGGAAAATGGTTTGAAGAGATCGAAAGTACTTTGTTATTTTTATTAAATACTGAATGAATTTTAGAAATTTGTAATTGTTTTAAAATCAAAAATAAAATTTTCAACTTATGCACTTATTCTCAATAATTCACAAAGAACATTAAATTTTTTCCATTTTATTTTGAATTTTTAATGAATTTTCATTATTTAAGTTATAAATTTTTAATTCTCTTGTTTTGTCTTAGTAATTTGATTTGATTTGATTTTCATTTGAATGACTGATTGGCGTTTGACTGCTGCTATTTGGTTGATTGCCTTCTTTTTTAAAAAGTTTTTCTAAAATTTTCTATTTGCTTTGGAAAATTTAATTTATTTGATTGTAATTTTCTTTAGTTTTCTTTTTGTTTTTGAATTTTTCAATGTCAAAATAAGAGAAAATAAAAAAGTCTGAAAAATTTTGACTGAATATCAAAATTTCTATTGTTAAAAGTATAGAAAAGTTTTTCTAGAGTACTTTTCTTTAACAATTCATTAGTAAAATGAAAAGTTTCCATGTTTTTACTTTTGTGTTTTGAGGAAAAATTTTCATTTCAAACGCAGCGACAAAATTGGCGACATTTAGAAAAAAAATTGTCAAAACGTATTTTCCAAAATTGGATTTTGTTTTAAAAAAGAATTGGAGTTTGTATGAGATCCACCCAGTACTCACTAGTAGTGAATCTTCTTGTATTCTAACTTTTTTCGATTTTCAGATCTTTTTAGAGCGTGTATGTATTTGTGTTTAAAAGAAAATTTATGGAAAATGCGAAAATTAAAAAAAAAATTTTAAAAGTTTCATATTAACAACAGAAATTTTTCAATTTAATATTGAAAGAACGCAGAATAAAAACAAGAAACAGTTAAAAACTGACAAACATCAAAAGTTTTTGAATATTTTTTGTATTCATTTTTTATACTCCTGCTGCTTCCCTTTGTTGTAAGGTATACTTAAAAAAATAAAATTAAAAATAAGGAAAAAAGGAAAGATATATATCACTTGTTTCATGTTCTTTATTTCATATATACTAGTATATATACTCTACATACTCCCTAGACTATTTATAATAGAATTTGATGTTAAAAATACGATAAATGTCATGTTTCCTTAACTACTATTGTAATATTCAAAATTCAAAATTCTAAAAAAACAACAAGTACTAAATGAATGAATAGTTGAATATTTTACTTATTCAGCAGGATTCTTCAATATTTTGTAGTGCTTTATAATATGTTGTATAATATACATATATATACATATATTCATTATATATTTTGTAGTATCTCGTAGTCTAGTCTGGTGCACAAAAGTAAAAGAACTCTATTTTTTTTATATTTGATTTGATTTGATATGATTTCAATTGAAATGCAATGTAAATGCATTATTTAATTTAATTTTTTTATTTAAGTTTTTGTTTTTTTTTTTTATTTCAACATACACTTAAGAGCCAACTAATGACAATGACAGCTACATATAATGTAAATTAAAAATATGTTTAAACTTATTGTATCCAGGAAGATATAATGCCATAATGATTAATTTCAGATTTTTGAAATTTTGTATTTCTGTATACAGCTCTATAAAATCAAGGTTTGTTTTTTTTTAAAATCCCACTTTCCAAAAATCCCGCCATGACCAAACCAACATTGAACAGAGGGAGAACATATTATGTTACAATTGATTTTAATGAATTTCATATACAATTTAAACATTAGATAGTATTAGGCTTTATGATATATAGAATCGTCTTAGATTTTCAATAGATAGAATTTTATTTGTTATATATGTATATTGTAATAATTTAATTAAATTATATAATTCTTAATTATTGAATATGTTTTGCCATTAACTTAAACCTAATGGCGAATGGTATTGAATTCGATTCCGAACACCAGATTAGTTTTTTCACTTTTGCCTGGAATCGAAACGCGGTCTTACGAATGAAAGGTTCTAATCACTGAACCACCCAGCTGCTCTTTGTTAAATATCTATCTATCGCTAAAGCTCCCACTTCTCTTATAATATTTCCATTTTTAATAGCCTCCAATAAAAATAAAAAAAAAATAATTAGAGGGGATTTTATATATTTGATTGATTACCAAATCAATTAATTCCTTTTTACCGGAATATGTGCAAATTCTAAATTTGGGATTTAGAGTTGGGTTCAAAAGCAGGCGTTCAATAATTAGTTTAGCAGTAGTTTAGTTTAGTTCCGCTCTGTCCTTATTCTTTCTAATATTTTAATATTTTTGGTAAAACCAACTAAGAAAGCGGGATTCAGACTTTGTGGGATTTTACGCTGTAGGATTTTCAAAAGGGGGGTCAGAAAGGACGGTTTTTCGTACCAAATCCATAATTTAATTTTAATAGTACCTTGTAATTGTTAATGTTAATATAATTATATACTTTCATTGAATAAAATATATAATCTTGTGTATATGTTGAAAATTGTACTGCAGTTTTTTTAAGTAAATTTTTGATCTATTAGTAAATTTTATTGCCAGTTTTAATAATTAATTTGAAAAACAAAAATCATTACTTATATGTTCAGTCTTTCAACACAATTATTATTCGACTTTTCAATTTTATTTATATTAATTTATTATAAAATTAAAATTATTCACTCAGACTTCACAGCCACATAAAGTAATTTTCATCATCATTTTATGAGCTTTAACTATTTTAATAACATTTTTAGTTATTTGCCCACCTTTCATTTTCTTGTAGGTGTTTTTTTTTTTAAATTTCTTTAAAAACTTTTTTTAATGGATTTTAAATAGGAAATAATTACAAAAACAAAAAAAAAAACATTAAAAAATTAAATATATAAAAATAATTTTAATTACATTAACACTAAATTATTTTTATTATACAATTATGGAAAATAATATAAAAAAAGGTTAAATTGATTTTGCTTCGCCAAATTAATTTAATTTCATTTTAAATAGACAACAGTAATGGTTACTATGGTTACTGTGTATAATTTGTTATATATAATTCCGATTTTAGATCTTTGGGCGCCAGTAACTTTAAAAAAGTGGAGTTACAATTTTTATTTCAGTTTATCTCTGAAGTAACCTTCATAAATCACTTTTGTGAGGCTCTTGAGTCTTACTTTTGTAAGAATTTGATTAACTTGTCGTAAATGTCGGAATGACCGCGTAAATGTCACAATGAAGTCTTAAATGTCAGAAAGTTTGAAGTTCGTTTTCTCAATTTAAATTTTATTTTAACAAACTCTAATTGTATTTAGTAGTAGAAGAAAATGATGGTTTGCTCTCACAACCTCTTTAGTTAGATCTTACAATAAATCACAAATCAAACTAAGGATATTGTATCAAACTAACGGTTCTAAAGAATCAAAAGTTTTACTATATAGATAAACTGAAAACATATTTAATTAATAAATTAACAAATTTAATTTAAACTATGAAAAAAACGATAATGCATCTTAAAACTCCTCAGTATCTGCGACATTTTACAACTTTATGAAATTTGCATCTTGTAGATCTTAATAGTTATATTTTACGTGATCATTATACTTGTACATTTTTAAATACATATTTTAAAAAACTAAAAATTAAAAAATTAACATTAAAGTTGTATTAGATCTTATCAAACATTTTTCCACAACTTTTAAAATTCATTTTTTAAAACAAAAGCCAAAAACTCATTTAAAATTAACCTCGTTTAGAAGAAACGCTTCACAAAATTATATTTAAATATATATACATATACGTATATAATATATATATGTATATATATATACAATTTTTAGATGAGAAATATAAAATACAAAAAAAAATCTTTTTTAATCTAAATCTAATTAATTTTCTATGAAAAACTTACCTACTTAATATTTATAGATATAGGTTAGGTATATATAAGCATTTACTGTTATTTTAAATTATAATTTAGATTCAACCTGTGTTTGTTATTTTTATATTTTCATTAAATCGATAACACAAAAATTTGACATATCCTATAAATTTTATTACGAAATTATTCTAAACTTATACCTACTTATTATTAGTATTAAATAATAATAATACTAATAATATTTAAACAAAATAAATTTTAGTAGTTAAAAAATTAAATGAAATTAAATTAAATATAATAAAAATAGTGGCGGCATAACAGTTCAAGGTACAGGTTATAAACCAAGCAAATACACAATATTTTTTTATTTTAAATTTAAAATCTGTTCTAAAAAAACTGTTTTTAATTTAAATTATGATCGGTTTAAAAAACTATTAGCCTCGTACTAGCGGTTTATTTGAAACCGAATTTATAAAAGTTAATATTGTTAACTATAGGATATTTGATTTGTAACTTAAAATTTGGGTTCTATGCGGTTCGATAGCAATTAAGGCGTGGAATTTCTGCGCTTACTGTACTTAACTCAGGTTTCTAAGAATATTTTATTAGCACATAATCAATAAGTATAACTTATCATCTATGAATGTAATTTATTTTTAATTAGGTAAGTTCTTTAAGACTTTTGTTGATACGTTCTTCAAAACTTATATGATAATCTGATAATAATTCGTAGCTAATCTCAGTTCAAGTTTTAACGAGTTCAAGTTATAAAATAAGCAAAACAAGTTTAAGTTCTACTTTTATGACTTTTATGATTATTTGATGATAATTGCATGCTAATCACAATTAATCTAATTGAAGTTCTAAAGATAAGCGGAATACACAAATTCTTTTGAGAATTTCTAACTAGAGGTTGGCTTTGGAAATGACCTCATCTTCAAAATTTACAGTTACATGTTCTATAATTACTGTAAAATCTCTTTCTGAATGTTTTTAAAATTTAAATAACTAAATTAGCAGGAGATTGCAGATTATAATCGCGCAAAATAATCACAAATTATTGTATTAAAATTTAAAAAAAACTATTAAAAATACAAAAAAAAAACATAATTTTTAAAACAAATCTTTATCGCATATTAATTATTAGCAAACTATTATCTAAAACTTAAAATAAACTCTAAGCATGATTGCATTTTCGGTTATTTTTTGCTACCAGTTAATTACAAATTAAACAGAGAAACAAAAAAAATTTAAAATAATAAAAAAAAAAAAATCTTCTAAAGTCACGCTAGTTTAAACTTTTTAACACATTTTTAATACGAACTTTTTAAAAAAAATAATAACTTTTTTAAATTTAACTGTGTGGTTATTTTTAGAAAAAATCATTATAAAAGTAACAATTTAAGAAAATTTTGATATATAAATATATATACTTGTAAATAAGTTACAAAATAATGACTCTTGTACGGTTTTATTACTTGATGTCATAATTTTTACCGGCTTAAAGTTTTAAGTTTAACGGGCTTAAGTTTGCTAAATATGGAAAGTGATCAGATTTTTTTAAGTAATTCGCGCATTCCTTGCATAACTATCTTTTAAATATTAAAAAATAAATTTAATCTGATTTTAATTAAATTAAAATGTTTATGTATTTAAAGATTTAGTGTATCTTAAGATACTACGTATCTAAAGATTAATGTATCTAACTTAATATATCTAAAGATTATGTAATTTAAATAGTCCTATTAAAAAAAACTGCCTAAAGTTTATGCGCAATCCACAAAGTCATATCTTAAATATGACATAACGGTTTAAAAATTAAAAATATTTGACCTGTACTACTAATTGTAGTTAGTAAGTACTAATGAAAATTCATTAGCATTGAACTTAATCTAATGAACTATCTATATGGAAACCATTAAACGAATGAAAAGTATCTTAAAATTATGTATCATAAAAATTAGAATACAGATATTAAAACAAATTTGACGGCTGGGTGGCACAGTGGTTAGAGTGCCGACTTTCATGCGAGAGGCCCCGGGTTCGAATCCCAGTGAAAGTGAAAAAAACTTTTATCTGGTTTTCAACTCGACTCAGCTACCATTCGCCTTTGGGTTCAAATTAATGGCTTAGTTAATAATTAATAATTATATATCTTTAATAATAAATAAATAAATATAGCAATATAAACAAATACAAAATGTAAACAAATATTTCAATTAAATAATATAACTCACTGATATAGAATACCATATAACTCAAGTACAAAATTATTACAATATAAACAAAAATAGAACTGTATTTATTGAAAATCTAAGACATTTATACATGTTATAAGGCGTAGTACTATCTCATGTTTAAATTGTATTTGGAATTCGTTTGATCACTTCTAATATATGAATATATCTCCCATGTTCCGACATGCACATATATATTCAGGCTGTTTAGCCTATCACAGTGAACAGTGAGCACGTAGAGGTGCCGGCAAAAAAAAAACCTAGTACTACTAACAGTAGTTAGTACTAATGAAAATTCATTAGCATTGAACTTAATCTAATGAACTATCTATATGGAAACCATTAAACGAATGAAAACTATCTTAAAATTATGTATCATAAATATTCGAATACAGATATTAAAATTTTGTTATTATGCAATTTCTAATTAGAACAACAGTTGTTTTTTTATTTTCAAATAACGGTAAATGTTCTAAATTTTAATTGTTATTTTATTTAATTTTTTTATTTTTATTAAAAGTAAATAACGTTTTATGTATTTAAATATATATATAATGTAGGCATACATAAGTAATAAGTATATGAATCTGATTTTACTTATTATAAAACTGTAATTTATTTTTTTTTTAATTTAAATTCAAGCGTTCCGAGTTATTTGCAAAATGGAAATATTTTTTTTTTAATTAAATAAATTCCCACACTTTATTTTATTATTTAATTACTTTTTTTAATAAATAAAATCTTTTTTTAATAATAAATAATAATAGTAAAATAATTTATTTTAGATTTTTTTTTGGATTTTTTAAAGTAATTAAATAAGTTATTATAAATTTTCTTTAATTTTTTTTTAAATAAGTATTTGATAAGTTTTTTTTTTAATTTGATTAGTAATTAATTCAAATGCATTTTCAAAGATGTTTTTATATTAAATAAATATGTTTATATTAAATATAATAAATAAATTAAATTAAAATAAATAAAATAATTAAAAAAATTAAAATAAATAAAATATAAAAAAATATTTGTTATTTAACGGTTATTATAAATGCAACTATATGAAAATTAAAATTTTAATAGAATCTGATAATTTTAAAATCGAATCAATTTATTATTGAATTATAATTAAGAGTAGATAAGTAAATTAAATTTATTTTAAAAATAAATTTAATTTTTAATTTATTAATTAATTAAAAATGGAAACTCCATATCAAATTTGCAAGTCAAATCAAAAGTCTGATGGAAAGTTTTGATTTGTATATATTTCTATAATATTAAATTTAAATAATTATTTTATTACATAATATACTAGTTTAGGGACAAATATTCAAAAATAATATAATTGAATATTAGTATTTTATATTTATAATAAAGTATAAATTATTGAATTATAATTCAGTTGTTGTGATTAGAAATTGTATAATTATATTATATTAAACCAGATTTTTAATATATTATTAGACCAGAATATTTATTGTCAGAGATAATAAAAATGAATTACCAGGAAATTAAATTTAACATACAATTTAACAAATTTTATATTTGATAAAAAAACAAAACAAAACGACTTGTCATTAATAATGACAAGTGCTAATTTTGTAAAAGCTTTGAATGAATTGAACTTTTATTTAAAATATGTAATTTAAATGTTTAATAATAATTATATATATAAAATACTAATAATCTTATCATTGCAGTTGTTAAACTAAACTTCCTGAGTTATTTTTAAAATATTTTTGAAGTCATCTTTAGGTTATAGGGGGGTTTCCATAAATATATATGATTGAATTACAAATCTGAATTAAATTACTATTTATTATATACTTTTATATTAACTTGCCTGTGTCTATGGGTTTATTTTTCATTCTGTAAGTTAGTGATACATTAATATTAGAAATCTGACTATTAATTCATAAGAATTGTATGGTGTAGTGGTTAGTGAAGTGGCTTCGGGTGTAAATAGACCTGAGTTCGATCCTTGTTAAGAGATAAAATTAAAAAAAATTAAAAAAAATTTGGAGGCATTTGAAAGAATGT
Organism: Dolichopus griseipennis; assembly: GCA_963082915.1. Taxonomy (NCBI): domain Eukaryota; kingdom Metazoa; phylum Arthropoda; class Insecta; order Diptera; family Dolichopodidae; genus Dolichopus; species Dolichopus griseipennis. Next base: position 30,209 of record CAUJBZ010000282.1, read on the forward strand.
TTCTTAATCAATTAAACATTTTGAAAAATCGCATTTCCCTTAACAACCATTAAATTATTCTAATGGAGTTTGGTTAATTTTGATGCGCTAAACCAAATGCAAATTTAAATAATGAATTTTCTTTAACCTTATTATGACTTTATAGCTACTTAACTATTTATTAGTTTTATAATTAGCTTTTTTTTTTATAATTTTTTATTACTTACGAATGGAAAAATAATGCACGAATATTCTAAACTATTTTATACTTAGTTGTAAATTGTAATATTATTATTTATTATCATTGTTGTTACTTGTTATCGTCAATAAAAATTTTGTTGTCGTAGTCTTAATAATATTATTATTATATTGTTTTTTTTTTTTTTTTAAATTATCGCGCAACAACAGTTAACTATGTTGCATTTTTTCTTGATTTTTTTTTATAATTATTTATAAAATAAACTGTACTTAACTAATATTAGTTTAAAAAATTTATATTTTGTTTGTTTGTATTAAAGTTCTATGGAAGCTTTTTTTTATTATTTTATTTAATGTTTTTGAAATTTTAAAAAGTTTTTAAAAGATTTAACAAATATGTCTAACTGTTTGTCACTTACAAATTATATGTTTAATTTGTATTTGTAATTACTTTTATTTGCCCTCATAGTACAAGACCTAGTCAATACATAGATTATAAAAATTCTAATATAAGTAATACAAGTGATTTTTGGGCATACATATTTAATATATCAAATGCTTGTTTTAACATGGATTGAGGCTGACTTAAAATTGCATATACTTATATATACGATGTAACAAGAGAATGTCTGTCAAGCTACTGTACTGAGGAGTATTTCGTTCTGAAATATTAATAGATACAATTCTAGTCTTCAGTAGATTTTTGTAAAACATTTTCTAGACTCCCGATTAAACTTTTCAGGAAATTTTACCAATATTGTACAAAATTCTGAGCTAAAAGAATTAGACGCTGATAATCCAGAAGAAGTGCAGAAGTGTTGCAGGAGTACTAAAAGGAAGTACTTCTTTTTTACTGAATTTAATATGAATGTTGGGAAATAATGCATCAGTTTTGGAATAATATATTTATAGGTTTTCTCCTTCCTTTCCGCCATTTTTCAGTGGTGAATGAAAGTATATAGTTCTTTTCAAAAGTTTTTCAGTAATCAATATATTCAGTAATTAACTAATAATAATTTTACTAGTTGCTAAAAATTATTAGAAAAATTAAAGAAAATGGGTACCAACTTTCCCCAATTTAAGTTTTAACTCCAATTATATTTAAATTTAAATGATGGAATAAAGTAACACTTTATTAGGTATAAAAAGAGAGTAACTGTCCTAAATTGTTGTTTCGTTCATTTCACGGAACTGCAGTTCATATGAGATCATAATTACTGAACTCTGGTTATCAGGGCCCCTGTATACATATTATCTCAACAGACAAACAATAATGAATGTAGAATTTGGTAAACTCCATTTGTGCATATAAGTATGTTAAACGCATGACTTTGTGTAGTACTATCATATATTCTATTTCTTCGATTTTTTGTTTTAGTTTCCAAGGTTTTTTTAACTGTAGCCAGTTCTTTAGAATTTGGCTTTATTTTAACCAAAATTATAGTTAAATATAACAGTACAATAACTTAATAAAATAAACACACATTACTTTGAGGAACATAATTCTCACTATTATTCCAACTGAGTAAATATTTGAAGTTCATTAAATTCAATAAAAATATTTTATTAAACAATGTTTTACTTACAATTCCTTTTATTTAATTCTAACTTAATTTTTTTTAAATAATTCTATTACAAATAATATTATTTAAAATTGCATTAGTATTTGTATTTATTTTTATATTGTTAGCTACCGTCCCCCCTGCAGTTTCAACAACATCAACAAAATAAAATACAATAAAAACTTAAAATGAAAATTGCATTTCTAAAAAAAAAAAAAGTTTATACTTTTTTTCTATTTTCAAATGAAAAAAAAAAATGCGCTTACATCAACATTTTCTAGGTTAGGTTAGGTTCGAATCATATTTGTATTATTTATTGTTATTTTTATATATTTATACATTTCTTTACTTATCTTTTTTTTTTAATTTTTATCGTTTTTAGCTAATTACAATTTTTTATAATTTTTTTCTTTATTTTCATTTTTTGCTTCTACAGTTGGAAAAATTATTTTAAAGGCACGGTTTTTTAATAATTACAATAAATTAATTTTATGACAGACCTTTCCAATATTGTCATGTAAAATGGTTACGAGAATTATATAACGTATAAATAAAATAAAAATCATATTGATAAGTGAAAATTTGAAATTTAGAATTTAAAAAATGCCATTCGGAAATTTCAAAAAAATTGTAAGCCATAAATTATGTTATACAACAAAATAAAATCAATTTGTTTATTAACAAGATCTACTGATCCAAATCTATTGGCTCGAAAATTTTTGAAAAGTTGTTCGGAATCTAAAATTCCGTAACCCTAAAAGAAGATATTAATCCATGATATAACAAGGAACAAAACCAACTTGTACACAATGACATAAGACCAACTGGACTAAAGCTTGTAGTTCGAAAAATTTATTCTTGAAAACTCGTTCGGAATCAGAAACTCCAAAATTTCAAAAAAAAAATCATTGATATTACATTGAAACATAAAAGCAACTTATATTACAAGGAAATGATACCAACTGGTCTAAGGCTAGTCATCTCAAAAATCTATTTTAAAAAAAAAATTTGTTCGGAATTAAAAACTCCGAAATTCCGAAAAATTTAAAGCAATAATATTTCCATGAAACAAGACTACCTTCTTCTTTAAAGTTGCTTTTGATATAAACTTCCAGCCAGATTTTTTAAAAAAGTTGTTCGGAATTAAAAACTCCGATATTCCGAAAAATTTAAAGCAATAAAATTACAATGAAACAATACTAAAAGTTGCTCCTGATATAAATTTCCAACCAGACTCTGAAAATTTTAATTTAAAAACTGCATTCAATTAAGTTTTAACACATTATTTACTAATCACGTCATAAGACGTTGTTTTCAGAAAAATTATCAAATAAAAATTTTTTAACAAAGTTGTCTCAAAGTGTTTTTTAATGTTCGCACTGTGTTTAAAAATGGTTTTCCTTAATAGTTTATAAATTATTTGCAAAAATAAAATTTAAATATGAGCCAAAATACAAAATGCAAATGAATTGTAATTGAATATATTTTTATTATATTTAATTAATTAAAATAGAATTAATTGCAAAGTTGATTACATATTAATTCTCTTCACTTCTTCAAAACATTTGTTGTATGCATTTGTAATATTTATTTGATCGTTTTATTTTTTCTCTCTCTCTCTCTTTCTTTTTTTATTTATAGTTCAACTTTTTCTAATGAACTGTTTTTTTTTGTTTTTTTTTTGCTGTTATTTAATATTTTTTTATTATTATTACATTTTTAGTTGTTATTATTTGTAATGTTAAGCGCTTTTTTGTTGTTGTTGTTGTTGCTGTAAGCTGTTAAATAAAAGTTTTGTTGCTTGGGAAAAATATATTTTTTAATGGTACAGGTCAGTTTTGTTATTGTTGTTACTTCGTTTGTTTTTTTTTTTTCATTACTTTCCTTTTTTTTTTGTCTCGTTTTCACAGCTGTATTTTTTTCATTTGTTTTTGTTTTTTTTTCCATTTCTAATATAAGAGGCGTGCATTCCGCTTTTAAATGATATTTTATGACTATTTTTTTTTTTCTAATATTTGTTTGCATTTGTTTGTTGTTGTTTTTTTTGTTGAATTACTCAATGTTTATTTTAGTTTTTATGATTTGTGCAATTTTTAGTTTTTGCGTTTTAGAAAATTTTTTCTGTACAGCTTTTTTTTTTTTGTTGAAAATTTCTATTCTTAGAAAGTATGAATAGAAAAATAAGTAATAATTATTTATTTAAATATTTTACATAGGGTGCACTTAAAATTTTATAAATAATGCACTTTCTTTGATTATTGTACTGAATAAATATGACTAAAACAGTATTGAATCATAGAAATTTGAAAGGGTTTATTAGAACACTTGTATGGGGAACTTTAGTGGAAATCGTTTTATATTGATATTAATAAATTTAACATAGGATTTGGTTCGGATTCTTATAGAGGATTTCTTAAGGAATAGGTTTTCTCGTAGGGGAGGGGAAAACGTAAAACGTAAATACGATATAATGTCTTAGTACTCACTCGATAAGATAAAACGAACTTGTTTAAATTAATTAATTATTCCGACGGAAAAAATGATTGAAGCATACTTGAAGAAGACTCTTCGATTCTAAAACCTAGAACTACTAATGGTTTAAGTTACCACTAAGGTTCTATAGATTTATCAGAGCTATTCTAATTTAAATTATTCATTATCGAAAGGAACTTCCCGTCCAATTATACGGTACACTAGAAACGATAAGAGATTATTAAATATATAAATATGATATCATCTCTTAGAACTTGGTGGGGATAAATCAGACTTATTTCAATTAAGTACTTTTTCGACGGAAGAAGACACTTCAGTTCCAAATAACACAAACCAACTATTGATTTAAATTACCAAGGTAATTAAGATGTACCGGAGCTACCTATTCTAATTTTAATTATTTTACCACCCAACTCTTTTCTCTTTTTCTATCCTATTTACTTTCTAACTCTTAGCCCCATAACCAAGCCTCCATTCTATTCTCCTAGCTACGTACCCAGAAAATCGTTCCTAGAGTATGACTAGCGTGTAAAAAAAAGTTATCAAACAAACAGAACCTTCCGTTCAGTCCAATGATAATATAAATAATCTTCATTTTTTTTAAAAAATTGTAAAAAAAATTTAACAAAACGTCATAACAAGTAATTTGTTAGGTTAGGTCAATAGTTTTTTTTTTTTTCGTAAAATTCCATTGTTGCCAATGTAAAGAATGCAATATACAATGTAACTACAATGTATTCAAATTATTAAATAAAAATTTAAAAAAAAAAATACGATAATATTGAAGTAATAATTCTCGGTATTTAAGAAAAATAATAATAAATTTTAAAAGTGTAATATGTGTAAAAAAAATATTATGCAATTAAGAAAATATTTTTAATATTTTCCGTTGATTCTTGATTTTAAAAATAAGACGTAGATTTTTTCTATTTATTTAAATTTCATTTTTAAGTGAAAATATTTAATAGGTATTTTAATTGATTTAAATTTAAATTTTAGAATTTATATTTAGTACTAAACTAAGTACTTACTTATTATAAAATTATATATATGTATTAGTATTTAGTACTTATTATAAAATTGAATGAATTAAGAATGATATCTATGTTTATTACCTAAATAAATATGAGATTAATAAAATTCCAATGTATTTTGGGGAAGTACAGTTTTAAATATGAAACAACTGATTAATAGGTTTAAATAACTTTAAAATTGACTGATTTTGTTGTATAATTGTTCACTACTAAATAATATTGTTGTTTGATCCGAGAGAAATGCTTAAGAATTTATTTTTAATTTAAATATTTACCAATAGATGTCCTTTAAGCATTTAATAGATAGTCGGATTAATCAAATGTGAATCAAATATTGACGTCTGCTAGAAATTTTATGAAAACATAAGGCAAAGACTTAAAAAAAAAATTGAGTTATATGATTATAATTATAATTTAAAATCATATAACCCACAATGGCCGTGGCAGCCGAGGGCTTTACCAATATTGCGTAGTTATTGTAATCCATAATATTCGAATAAATAAATAAATAAATAAAATCATATAAGTATAAAAAAATTGGTATGTATTAATATTTATTTTGTTTATTTCTTATTTACTAAATGTTGTGACAACTGACAAATTGATATGATCTATCAAATATTTCTCCTTGAGAATTTTTATCAAGACGTTCTTTTTTAAATCTGAGCAGAGCATGAACTGTCAAAAAAAAAATCGGTCAGTAGAAATATATCGACCACGGCTGAGCAAAATAAAATACAAAGACATTTCGCCATTTGTTTAAAATTTTGCTTGCAAAATAAAAGTCAAATGTTTTGTTTATTTTAAATTATTCGTTATACCCGTATGATTATATAGTCAAAGGGTATAATAAATTTGCCATTACGTTTGTGACGCAGAGAAGGAGGGGGGGTAGATATAGACTCAAGTGTATGGATCGGATCAGAATCGAAAAATAAATCAATCTAGCTATGTATGTCCGTCCGTCCGTCCGTCCGCACGATAACTCAAAAACTAAAGGAGCTAGGATCTTGACTACACTCTTCCTCGTTTTTAATTTAATTTTAATAATTCAATTTAATTTTGTGACAATTTAAAACGTAACTAAAATAAAAATAACCGTTTATTTCAAATCGTGTTTTTTTATTAAATCTGAACGCTCTGAGCGTACTCTGTTCATGCTCTGATCTATGCTCTGATCTATGCTCTGATTTAAAAAAAAACAAAAAACGCCTTAACTAAAAATTTCTTAAGAATTTCTTTTGGACTGAGTACTACCACTACGCTTGTATTCTGTGTGTATATGAGGCAAATATATGTGTTACTTTATTAGTACGGTTCTTAAACCTATTTAATTAAATAACTTTAAAACAACAGTTTTAATGGAGAATAGATCCAAATGACTTTCCGACTTTAAAATCAGATTCAGAAGTTTAAAAAATCTGTTACTAAATCTGTTTTTAATAAGTAGGTAGCAATTAAATTTAGATAATCGATTTCTATCAAATACCTTTTTATTTAGAATTAACACTTTTAATTAATATGTGTCTTGATTGGATTCCAAAACAACAACTAGGTCTGATCTTAAATCTAAACAACTATTATTTCTCACGCGTTTTTTTAAATTTTCCTTTTTATTTTATTGTAAAAAAAAATTCATTTTCAATTCATTAATAGCGTTTAACAAGCTTTTCACTATTCGCTATTTTATTGAAACACTGTTTTTTTTTTTTTTTTTTTGAAAAATTTTGTTGCATTCAAAAACATTATGTTGCAATTTCTATTACATTGGATTTTGTTGTAAGCGTTGAATAATACGAAAAGAAAATCTTCAACAGATAGCGGCTAGCTTTTTTAGTGGCTCTTTTTTTTTTTGTTGTCAATATTAAATTTTTTTCCCAACTTATTAAAAGAATAACGTTCAAAATAAGTTATCTTTGAACACTTTTTTTTTTCAGTTATCTTATAATTTTTTTTTACAAATAAAATTCCTATACTTTTAAAAAACAAAAAAAAAAAGTATCAGGTCAGTTTTATTTATTTATTTCAATAAATTGCATTTTTATTGGCTTAAATAGCAAAAAAAAAAAAAATTGAAAAAAAATAAAAACAAATCTAGTAAAATATAAAATATCACATTGCAATAAACGTTTTATTGTGTCCGCGCTGATCATGAAGTGATCGTAAACGTTTTTTTAGTTTTGTTGTTGTTGTTGGTTTTTTTTTATAGTTTTTTTTAAATATTTTTCATGTTAAAGTAGAAACACTCTATGAAAAATGAATCAGATTTTAGAAGATCGACATAATAAAAACGTTTTTTTTTTTTAAAAATGTATCTTTTATATTTGTTTTTGTGTTTTTTCTTAAATGTGCACTAAAACACGTTACTTTACGTTACACGTTGTAGCATAGATTGAATAACTAAGTATTAGACTGTCCTTTGTACATGTGACCTGGACTGTCCGTGAAGTATAATCGAAGATGAGTTTAAAAGAAATCTTTTGTAGATTAATCGAATCTAAGGGGAGGTTCAAAGAGGTTTAATTCGAGATTACTCAGTATTGAAACTGGCTTTAAGTATTCGAATTAGAATTCAGTTATTAACTTCTAATTCCAATTTATAGCATACTTTTTTCAAGTACGTTTTGCTAGAGTTCCTTTGAAATCTGAGAAATATTTGAAAGTTGCATTGAAAATGTAATTATAAAGAATTCTTAGGATGCCAGTAGACTTAAAACAGGAGGGCGCTTAAAATAATATTCCATAAATTGATAATAATTGAAATTGAAAAACATTTATACCTATTCAAATTAGAAATTTGTAATAGTACATAGGCAGTAATTTCAACCAAGGCTTTGATGTAAAAAAATTGTCATTTAATCAAGGCTTAAGTGCAATACAAGGAAATTTTTAAGCCCAAAACCAATTTGACATATTATGTTTTATTTAAACCAAGGTTTAAATGTATCTTATATTGTCCCTAATTAAGGCTTAAATGAAAAATGACAAAGTTGTTAAACCAAGGACTTGATTGTTCCTAAATATAGATTGTCCCTAAACCAAGGCTTAAATGTAACAAAAAATTCTTCTTAAGGCAATGTTTAATTGTCACTTAGGTTGTCTTTAAGCGAAGTCTTAATTGTAATATTGGTTGCTATTAAGCCAAGCTTCAAATGAAACATAGACTTTTCTTGAACCAAGGCTTAAATGTCACCTTGGATATCTTTAAGCCCAACCTTTATTGTAATCTAATTTGTTCTTAAGTTAAAGCTTAAATGCACATTGATTGTCCTCAAATCAAGGCTAAAAATGAACATATATTTTCCATAAACCAAGGCTTTAATAAAACATAACTTTTCCATAAACTTAGGCCTTATTAAAACATAGCTTTTCCTGAAACCAGGCCTTAAATGTAAAATATGCTTGTTTTTAATTAAAATATCAGGATAAAAAAACTTATTTTCTAATTAGTTTTTGAAATTGCAGCATACCCTATTTCTATTTTATTCAAGTACATTTTCCGGATGTCTTCCCTAATCCCATTTTTAGCATATCTTAAATTCATTAATCATTTTTTTATAAAGACAAAATTATAGTTACAACCGCTATCAGGAAAACCTTTCAATATTTATTTTAATTTCTCACATTTTTTTACTATAGACAACATTTTATTAGTAAAAAAAAAAAAAAAACTGTAAAATTTCAGCTGTGAATATTAATAATAACTATTCGTTATTTGGTAGGTACTTTTAGTATATAGAGATTACTATGTGCGATTACAAATGTCCTAAATGGCGAATTTTATAGTTGGGGGCTGTGTAATTTTTTGACGGGCTAACATGAAAATAATTTTAATGAAAATTTATTAGTACAATTTTTCCAATATTTAATAAAAGAAAAACTAACATTACATTAAGTATTGGTGCTAAGTACTTTACGAGTACAAGGTAATCTTTTAAGTTTTTTTTTTTTGTGTATAGAAAAACAGGAAAACCGATTCAATAGTACTTGATTTGGTTTTTTTAAGCTATAAAAGTAAAACTTCGTGTTGTTTTGTGAAAATCATAGTGTTTTAAAAGAAAGAGAATAGAAAGAGACAAAAAACATATTTTCACACGTTATGTTTTCTTTTAAGTTGTTTTTCTAAGTGATGATGAAAATTGAAAATTAAATGCCGGTTTTTTTTTTTTATTTGATAAGATTATTTTGATGATGATATTTTAATATGATGTTATTGAGGGTTTTTTATATTTCATTGATTAATGATTTATTGGAGAAAAACCTTAATTGATTTTTCATTTTTATTTGATTATTATTCCGACATTTGTTTTGATTATGTATTTAATTTATAATTTATAATCTTCATGCTTTAAAAATGGGAAAATTAATTACAAAAATTAGGAAATATTGAATAATAATATGATGATGATATATTAGTGTAATAACTTTTTGGAAATTTTTTTATTAGTTTTTTATTTTTTGTAAACTGTGGCTGTTTTTAGGCATGTCAATAAATTACAAATTTTTGTAATTTAATTTCAAAATAATAGAAAGTAAATCACAATTGAATGGTTGTATAGGACGCGTAAAGGGGTTTTTTGTATTTTACACACTATATTAATTCCAAAATGTTGGAAGGAGAAGGAGATTTGGATAAGGAGAAGAGGATTTAAGTAGAAATACGAAGATGGAGGAGAGGCGACACGTAAATTGGAAGCAAACCTCAACAAATTTTTTTTGGAAGGATGGAAATTGTAAAATGAACCATTTTGATCAGAGTTAGATACATGTTCCATATTTTAGGGGTATTTTTTTTTTGTTTTCCTGTTTTACACCCTGCAGGGGATCATAGGTCTTCCACAAAGTTTCTGTATCGCATTCTATTGTGAGCTGGTTGTTTTACTTCTGCCCACGTTCTGCCGCTATTCACAATTTTCTTAGCGACTGATCTTCTTCAAGTTATCCTAGTTCTATTCACATTTCTTTTCCTCTGTGGATTCCAGTCTAGTATCTAGTGCGCAATGTTTTCTGGCTCTTTCCGAAGTTTATGACCAATCCATCTCCATTTGCTTTTCTTTATTTGGCAGAGAATAGTTGCCTGCTCGGGCATTCTCAGTAATTGTTCTTACACTAAGAACAATTATACCTAGTAGTTCTCACACTAATTAAATTACTTTATTTTTTTTCAACCAGTTAGGAATATCAATGCAGTGTTACAATGTGCACTTGATGCCTTCCCAAATCTGGGGTTGATTGGGGAACTCCCTGATGAATAGTGTCGCTTGTAAATTGTTTTAGAGGAAGCATTATTGACTCCAATTCAATAGAATGCAATGTTCCAATACTTTGACGAGGGTTAACTTAAGTAAAGTTTGTTTTAAGCTTTTTAGAAATTGTACAGATCTAATCTAAAGAAAAGGAACCCAAACATTTGGCAGAAGTCTTAGCTATATTGCCCATTCCACATCATGTTTTTTTGATTAAATTGCATGCGCCTAAATAAATATTAATTTATGAAATATAAAAAAACAATATTATTTAAAATATTTTATTGTATAAATTATATTTATAAAATTACCATTCTCGTAATAAATTGTAATTCACAATTATATTTACTCTATTAATTTTAAATATAATTATGACTAATGCATTTTTTATGATCCAATTTTTATATAAAAAAAAGCAATGTGTATATTCAAATTTTTATATATTTGCTAAATAAGTACCTAATAATATAATTCTTTTTAATAAATTTAAATATAATCCGATTAGAAATAATAAAGATAATAAATACCATATTTGTATTTTTTTAACCATACTTACTTAAGTCTAGAAATAAATAGTTAAATTGTAGGTGGATATTGCGTTACTTATAGTTCATGAAATACAAATCGCAGTTAGTTTTTTTTTTATTAATGATAAAATATTAGTAAGTAATGCATGTAAAAAATACAGTCATTTTTTTTGTGTAGTTTCTAAAGGTTTCCTATTTTTAAAAGTGGTACTAGAAATATATCAGCTTAAAATTCGCTCTATTCTGTGGAATCTGTACACTGAACTCAAAATTTTTAAAAAATTTAATTTAAAAAAAATATAATATGATTTTTGAATAAGTTTTTCAATAATTGGAAATTTTATATATAAACGACACATAGTGACATAGTGATAAGTAGAGCTGTATAAGTTACATCTACATTGAACATCCGCTTGTCGAGTGAAGGGTTAAAATTACTTAAAAAAATGAAATTAAACGAAGTATTCTAATTTACATATTAATAAACCCTTTTAATAAAGTTAAAAAATTAGTTCAAAATTGAATTTTGTTTTGAGACTTCGGCGTATAATAGTTTAGAATTTTAGTCGGCGTATTAGAATTAGAGAAATCTGATTCACAATTAAACTATTGTAATGGTGTTATTCCTTCTTAATAAATTATTTATTGATTATTAAATATCTATTCTATTGTTAGATATTCAATATTAACGCCGTTTTTTTAAATTCAGATCATCTACTTATAACTTAATTCATCTACTAATTCTGGCTGGAACCGTATAGAAAGTTAATGATTCTATCGACTCTTCTATATCAATATATTTTTTTGCTCTGCGCCCTTGAAGGTTAAATGATTTTAAATATTATATGAAAATATTCTTGTAGGTTTATTAGCAATAATTTTAACTTTTAATGACACCAAAATTTAAATATTTTAATTACAATTAATTAAAAACTTAATGAAGAGTCTAATTATAAACAATTTTTTTTTAATTCTTAATTTAGTTTTAAATTAATTTAGTTAATTTTCTAATTTAATTTTATATTTGCATTTTTTTTATTTAATTATTTGTAATAAATAATTATTCTGTACATAATGTATATATGTACATAACAAATTTATAATATATAAATATTTTGCATTCAATTGCTTTGTTAATCAATATTAACAAAAATCAATGGAAATAATTGATTTATTTTAATTACATTTTCATATAATGATATTTGGAGGCCAAGTACAATATTTTTTTATATCATTCTTTATAAGTGCCTCTAAATATGCAATTTTATTAAATCCTGGTCCAAATGTCAATTGGCAAAATACTGCTTTTTTAAATATTTCGATCCAAGAGTTTGGATCATTGAATAAAAGCAAATATTTTTTCTAAAGGTTAGCTAAGCTCTTATTTGAAGACGTTGATCATGTGTGGTTGCTATGGATACCTCATACAGTAGCAACCACACATGATCAGCATCTTCAGTTTATATTTTGCTATCAAATCGATTAATCTTGAAGTATTGTAGTTACAAGTCTAATCAATTGATTACAATTCATAATCATTTTCATACGAGGCGCCCCAACAAGATTCAAATATGGATGTGGTCGTTAAGTAATACAGATATATTTCATACCTATACAGACATTTTGATAATAAAAAAACTTAAAAACAAATTTGTTCTATTTAAAATAATTAAAAATTATATGTTGTAAATTAAAAGTAATAAAATTTAATTTTTTATTATATTTTCGTGATTATTTAATTTTTATGATTGCGGTCTAGAATGCAAAAATTTTTTTTATTCTTAGAAATATTATTTTGTATTTTTATATTATAGAGTATTTATATATATATATATATAATTTAAAAATACAAAATATTAGAAATTGAGCCAGGAAATGTTCAATAATGCTTAAGTTTTCACATAACATTAACAATTCGAAGGAAAATATATGAAAATTAAAAATAGTTGAAATACTTAAATATATGCGTTCTAGAAAATTTTTAATATTTTGATCTAAATAAAAATTATGAAATAACTAATTAGACTTTTCATATATGTAATATTATTATTTGAAAAGCTATTTGTATTTAACTCAGAAAAATCACTAGTACTTAAATTCTACTAAATTAAAAAAAAATTTAAAATTTTTGAGTTACATTAATACCATTCTGAAGGTGAAAGGTTACAAGTTCAACTATATATTGTTTAAAAATCATAAAATCTTAAGGGTGCAGCAGAGAACATTGCAAAAAGTAAAATAAAATCTTTAAGTGATTGATTAGTATTCACTGATATGTAATAATACACAATTACAGGGCATTTTTATTTGTTATAAATTATAATTTCAAATACAGTAGAGATTATTAATAGACACTTATTGTTTATTTGCACATATCGTTTATAGTAAATTTTTTTAGTGTCATTTGATTTTAATTAGTTTTTTTTATAATTATCATCATATGCGTTGTGTTGCTTTTTATCAAAATATATTATGAAGTACTTATCATAAGATGAATAACTTTATAAAATCTAAAGATTACCAATTATTCTGTTGTATGTCATCGGAAAGAAGTAACTTACGTTTATCATATGCGCAGTTAAAAAATGATTTATTAACAATTTTCTTAATTAACGGCAGCTTATACTTGTCTATTTGAAAGTCTTGGATTAAGATTTTCAGTTACCATCAATATACGAAATGATTTTCGGATAAACAAGTACTTCAGTACTAAATTGGTAATTCGGAATTCAGAAATAAAAATATTGTCTCTCACTCGTGTTTCAAAATCACTTTCGTCCGTTTTTTTTACACAACTTTGCTCCATATTTTACTTTAAATACAGAAAAATATCTAACAAGAAGTAGTACTCTAAAACTAATTTATCAGTAATAAAATGATTACTATAATAAACTCTGAAAGTACTGGTAGAAAAATTGATAATCAATATTAAGATTCTCTTGTAATTGGTACCCTATTGCTTGTAATCGAAAATTTTTTTTTAATTTTTATAAAATTATAACGGGTCTCTACTGTAACGTTCTATAAATTACTTTTAATTAATTCAGCAAACAATACATTAAGTACTCGATACTATATCTTAAGTACTTAAATTATTACTCAAATATTCTCTGAAAATTTCGTTACCTATATAACTTGTAATCGAAATTCTTTTTTAATTTTATTGAAATTATAACCGGATTCTACTGTAATCATCAATTTCAAATTTTAATATTTAACTTTATCATCTGTACAATTGTAATCAATTTGATTTGCATAATCAATTTAATGTTGTTGTATTGTTTTTAATAACTGCAACAAATTAACAAATTTTTTTTTTTATTAGTTTTATTATGATTATTGATGCAATTTTAATGGTTGTACAATCAACAATAAAAAAAAAAGTTGTAACAACAACAACTACATCAGCAACAATTTTAAAAATAAGGTTAATAATAATAACATGTAATATGTTAAGATAGGTCATGTCATAATTTCAATTTTATGTTGATTTCAAGTTGAATTATTTCTGTTTTCTTTTTTGAATTTTTAATTTGAAATATGCTGGAGGACAAACACTTAAATAAACTAGCTTGTCCGTCTGTCTTATTAATTATATATAATTAACGTTTTTAAAAATGAAATGTACAAAAATTTAAATATCATTTTAAAAATTATTATTTAAAATGATTTTATTTTAAATTTATTGTTATTTGTTTGATTTATTTTAAATTTTTATTTTTTTTATGTTGCACACAAAATAATTTTTAAAAATATAAAATGTTGTCAGTAAATCTGAATTTATTGTGTTGTAAATGTTGTTGTTTTGTTGAGTGCAATAACCATCAATGAATTTCAATGGAACTTTGAACTCATTTATAGACATATAAAAAAAATATAATAAGTACAAAATACTATATATATATATATATATATATGTATATTAGAAGGCAAGGTGATCTATATGGATCTGGTAATGATTTTTCTATAAAAAGAAATATGGGAGAGAATGAGATAGAAATATAGATAGAAAGATAAACATCTATATTTGTTTTAAATGTTCTGTTATAGACATAACATTAAAAAACTGTATATAGTTAGTATGTTTGTTTAAATATTTTTGAATATTAAAGTTATATATATATAAATTATAACATGGAATTATTAATATTACAGACAATAAAAATTCTATTAATTGTTAAAATTAGACATTGTTTTTTATTGTAATTGTTATAAGGAGGAGTATTTTTATTAATTATAAAGTGTCTGAAGTCAGCCAATTTTTATTATGTGTCTAGTTGCGAGGTTGCTGATTTGTATGTCTAATATTATAAAACGTTTTGCCTGGATTACTGTCAATATTTCGGAATTTTTTTAAAAGGATTTAATCAATGGAAATCTCGGGTTTAAGTAATTATTTATTCCTAAAGAGTGAATTCTATGTTGAAACTTCAGCATTAATATAAATCATAAACTGGAAGCTTCCAAAGGTCTCTTAATTTGGGGAATATGTTCAGCAACTTCTTTATTCTAATAAAGTAATGCCTATGTAGAATAATACGTAGTAATTCAAAAATTCTAAACATTTTTAATGACAAAAAAGGCAAAAATAACGGAAAGAGTCGTTATTGGATTAAAAAATAAAAAATTGCATACTTTGAGGCGTTATAATTTGTTTTTAAATCATAAAATTTATATTTAACTGGAAGTTTAAGATTTGTAATATGTTCAGAACTACAGTATCTCATAAAATAATAAATATATTCATTACTCATTATGTCACACTTTAAAATTTAAAAGTTATATATTGCATACTTTGTGGCGTTATAATAAATTTTTAAATTAAAAAATTGAGAATTCCTGAGATATTCTAAATTTTGTATTATACGCAGAACTAAAGTATTATATGCAGAGCTAAAGTAATCTATAAAGTAATGACAATAATCATTAATCAATATGTTAGTTACAATATAAACTTTAAAATATTCATTGCATACTTTTAAGAGTTCTAACAAGTTTTTCAATATTTTTCTATAACTTTTTACTATATAAAACTAAATTACTGACACAATACTAACGATATCATATCTGATCTTTAAATATTTTATTAGAACTTAGTCACCCAAATGGTAAAATATTTTATTTGTTTTTGTTGATCATGAATGTTTTTGACATTGGATAACTTTTATTGTTATACGTTTACTCTGAAAGTTATTATTATGACTGATTTTCTGGAATGTGGGTGTTTTTTAATATTTTATTTTTTTTTGTTTTTTAATATATATACATATAATATATCTATTAAGAAAAAGAAAATCTATTTTTTTACTACATACTTTTAAATTAAAAAAAGTTAGCAATTTTTTTAAGTTTTATTTTAAGTAATGCACTAGTTATTAAAATATACTTATAAGTTATATTGACAATAAAAAAGTGACTTACAATATATAATAGACGACTTATGTATATATAAGTAATCGTTTAAATTAAAAAAAACGATATCCAATATATAAATATTTCATCTGATGAAATTCCTTGAACTCGTTCTGATTAATATGAGAAAAATTATAATAAATAGAAATAAAAAATTAAAAATAAAAAATTAGTAACCAAATATAAAACTTAAAAAAACTTTTTTAGTGTTTTTATTTTTATTACTTTTTATTTGCCAATTTCGTTAAAAATATCTTAAGATAAATATAATATATAAGTATAAATTTTCATTATTTTATTGAATTATTGAATCCGATTAGAAAATTAGTCACATTTATAATATTCTTATAATGATGTCTTATTATTGAATTATTATAATCAATTTTTCTTTTTTTTAAATTGAAAATTTATTATGGCGATTTAATTTTAATGTTAATTATTATCCAAAAAAAAAAAAAATATTCGAAAAGTTTTGAGGCATATGATCTGTCTGAAAGAATGAAGAAGTATAAGAGTTGCTTCTTGTTTTTGTAGATTGATTTTTATATATACTAAATTTGACATTACGTTTATGATAGTATAGTCATAAGTGTATTGATCTAAATCGAATAGAAAGTTGAGCTACGTACGTGTGTCGAATCAATCCGACCGTGAGTAGCTACGTTTGTCCAATCAATCCAACCGTCTCTCCGCACGGTAACTCAAAAACTCAAAGAAAAAGGATTCTCAAAGTTTCGCAATTTCATTTATATTCATGAGCGTGTCTTTGCACATTAAAATTTTACCAGTTTACTCAGTGGGTTCGAGTAGTTTTACTTATTTTATTTTGATATACAGGGTGTTTCACGAGTAAACGACATCCTTAGTGATAGGGGAGATAAAAAAGGGCAAAAATTTAGTATTAAGTGTGGTCTATTCCTAACGATTTTCGAGATAACGTGATTTATAAATTTTCTCTAGTTTTGGTTTATTACAAAGGAACTATCAGACGTAAGATCAAACTTAATACCATTTTCGGAAGCTTACTAAACTAGCTATTCAACGCTAATCAATGAAAAAAGGCCGGTTGGCTTTTAAATAAAAATTTATACATCTTGTTGCATTTTCTATGCAAAAAATTTCATTTAAGTTCTGAATAGAAAATGCAAAAATATTTAAATTGAAAGCTGCATAACTTTATATGCATAACACTATATTAATGTCTAAAATTTTGACAAAAAGTTGTCAAGCTTTATGATGAGTAATATTTGACTACAGCAGGACATGCGAATAACGTTTGTACAAATTCTATCGTTTTTATGAATAAAACACAAGATCTAATTTGTTGGGTATCTGAAACTTTACCACAAGTAGTTAGAAATTAATGGTCAAAATTGACTCCTTTGACTCCTTTAGTGCAGTAAGTTCGAAAATTCTGTCGGGAGGCTTCTATTTTTATTATATGCCACTGTCTAATTAAACTGTGTGTCTCAAATTTAGAATTAAAGAAGTTAAAGTTCTAGTGAATTCATCCGAAACCTTAGAGTTGACACAGACAACTTACTCTTTCTTCTTTCATTTTCAAATATAAATTCCTTTTGAATTATTTATTTAAAATTTATTTAATTTATTTTTTTTTATTTTTTTTTGTTGGTCTTAAGTAAATTGAAAATCAATTTATTTAATTTCAAAAAATTAATGTCAACAAATTACATTTTGCAAAATTATTGTCTTTATTTCTTAGAAGCTGTGACTTGGTAATGGATGGAAATTTCCCCACTTCTTATTGTTAAAAAAAATTAAAACTTTTTTTTTTATTGATATTTGACTTTAAAAGTTTGTTCATTATTTTTAAGTAGACTGAAAAATAAATTTACAAATATTTATTTAGTAGAGAGGCTAATAATAATTAACAAAATTGAGATTTTATTATTTAGAAAAAATTTAATGGAGAAAATTTGTTTAAAATTAAAGTTATCTTAAAAATCAATATTTAATAAACTTTGTTTTTTTCGATAAGTACTTTGAAAAAACTTATTTAATCAAAAATTTTTCAAAATTTTATTACTTTTCAATTAATGATTGGTATTTAATGAAAAACTCAATTTAAGATTATTAATCTTTAAAATGCTTTATCGATCGTTATTTGAAATGAGTTTTTAAAAGATACTTTTAAGTCAATATTATTGTTAGAATAATTATGGGATTTTAATATTGCAATAAATTTTTGAATACATGAATTATAAATTAAAATTAAATTAACATATTTATATATATATATAAAACTTTAATTGGTAAAACTCATTTATATTAAATAAAATTTTTTTTTATAAATTTTCAGGTAAGGCGCTTACATTTTTGATTACAATTAATGACTTGATTCTTGAATTGATTTAAGTAAGTTAAATCCTATTATTAATATAGTATGCAAATTAAGAATGTAAAAGTTCTTGAATTTTTGAATATAATTTTTAAATGAACCTTGGGAGTAACTTTCTATCAAATATTGATGCTATGTTGTTTTTATTCAATCAAGGACACTTATATGGGAGTCGCTATTTTTGGAATTAAGATGACTCTGTAAATTGGGTCAAAGAGTAAAAATGAATAATATTATGAGGAAGAATATTTGATATACAAGTGTATCATCAGTGCCTGCTTGGTTGTTGTTCAATGTATTATTCATATTTATATACATACCCTAAATCTGCTTTTAAATTATTTCAATTGAATCACGAATCATTTCAGACCAAAGGAAACTAAAAATTATTGAAAATAGCTTTTAAAACTAAGGGTGCGATTATGTTGAAGCTTTCATAAGTGATAAGAGCGTCAATAAGAGTATACCGTAGAAAACTATATACATGATTTAAATAGAGGTGTTTATATTGGAGCATAGCTTTGATCATCGATAAACAATATAAACTTTCTACGCTATGCTCTTATCGATGCTCTTATCACTTATCGCAGCTTCACGAAACCCTTGCTAAGATTGCCAATGCAAATTTACTCACATCCTTTTTTAAAATAACTAATAGTGCTATTGCAATTAACAACACTTTTAAGTTGAGTTGTTCATTACACAACACAACCAAATTTTTTTTATCGTAAATAACAACTTCAGCAGTTGTAAAGAGACTGTATGTCATAAAAGTGCTGCCATTGGCATGTCACAATTTTAATTTTAAAAACTGATTTTGAAGTGTCAAAGTTTGAATAATTTATGTACCTTTTCGATTAAAATAAGTTGTTTTAAAAAACCACGTATCGAATATTTTTACTCCGTTAAAATAACATACCATTCCACATTCGGAATGAGTCCGAATGAGTAAGTACAGACAATTGGTGTAAAGGTCTTGTCACTTTTAAGTTGTCTCAAACAACATAAATGTAAAATGTTATCAATGGCAATAACTATATTTGAACACAACTCAACTTAAAGAATAGGTTGTGTAATTTTGACAGATAATTAGGTTGTGTTGTCAATGATAATAGAAAATCACAACAAAGTTGTTAATGACAACCTTTTTTTAGGTTGTGTTGTAAATCGCAATACCACCCTAAGTATTTCTGAAATTTACTCATTATATTTTAAACAGAGTCCAAGAGTTCACAAATAAGTTCACAGTATCTTATTATTTCAAAAGGCCTAAACGCCTAGAACCAGATTAACCTAGAAAGTCTATGTTTAAACAAATTAATTAAAATTAATTAATTCTATCATTTAATATAATCACAATACAATTTTTTGACATAATTCTAATTAAATCATTTAATATTCAAATTGATAACAAAATAATTATGTGTACATGTATGAATTAATTAAATTAAATAAATTAAAAAATTCATTTAGTATATATTATCAATTTATATATATTATTTTTAATTTTTAAACAATTAACTTTTTAGACCGAAATGAACCCAAAAAAAAAAAATTATGAAAAAAAAAAAAAATGGTGATAATACAACAAAGAAATTGATTTCATTTCAGCGGACTTTTTTATATACAAAAATATTAAAAAACAAAAATTAAGAAAAAACAATCTTAAGATTCGGGTGGTTTTGAAAACCACCATATGAAAAGATTTGTTGCGGTTTTTTTATTTTTTTTTAGATATTTTAACTATATCTTATTAAATTTTAGTACATATATTTATGTACTTTTCTTTTTTTATTAAACTCATAGATACATACAGTTTTTTTTTAATATATACTTTACTTATTTCTAGTCTCATTTTAAAATTTAATTTGTTTTGAATATTTTACAAAAGATACCGCTTTAGAAATCACTTTCTTTTTATATATAAAAAAATCATTTTTTTTTTGTTATTATTATTAAAATTTTGCGGTCACCTTATAGAATATTTTTTTTATTATTAAATATTTTATAAAATATTATATTCTATTTTTATTAAAAAAAAAAAAATCGGTTGATTCTTTTGATAATTAAACTATCACAGATTTTTTTTTTTTAAGATTTTTTTTATTAACAGTTTCATTATAAAAAATACAATTACAAGTTTTAAATACTAAGTGTTTCATTGAGTAAAAGTACAAAGTGAGACTTCTAGACTTTGTTGAAGTGTCAAAAATTTTGGTAATATGAAAGGTTTCTTCAGTTCTGTTAAAAAGTCTTCTAAAACTAAAGACCAGTTTGTGTCATTGGTGATTAGATTACTGATTAGACAATGAATTTTGTCAAGTGTCACAATTTTTTTAGCTTAAATGTCAAAAATATGTCAAAAGTGACACCCTTATGTTATATACTAAAAATATTTCACCGATCGGTACATATCCTTTTGACCAAAAGTTTAAAATCTGTATTTTCAGCAAAATATTAAATATATATATATATATATTTAATATTTTGCTGAAATATATATATATATTAAATGAAATATATATATATATATATATATTGAAATTTAGAATTATATTATAAATAATTTAAATTTATATCTGTAGATATACGCAGAGAATGACATTTCATACAATTATCAAACTTTTGAACAAAACTCTTACATTTCGATTTTTATCTGTATCCAATTCCATTTTTAATAATCAGCTGTTTAACCTAACCTATATATTCTAGAAAAGTTATTTGGCAATACACATAGGCTAAAGTTGACTTTAGGGTATAATCAAATTATAGTTTGTAAATAGATATTTATTGTAGAAGGTAACACTAATAAATAGATAATAATTTTTAGAAGGTAACACTAATGTTTAACATATTGCTTTAAATGTCATAGTTGGAACATCTTCCATGCTTCCATTTTAAAATTAAGGAAATTATATTTAAATGTTGATTAATATATCAGATAAGTGCAATATATCAATTTTATTTAAATCGAGATTCAGTTAGATCAAGTGATTTAATAACTACAAAAAGTTTTTTGATATCATTCCCTTCACTTCAAGTTACCTCCAAGGCAAATATCACCTGTTGTTGGAAGTAATCAAATTAAAGATTTTGTCTGAAGTTCCAAAATTTTGTAACCATGACAATTTTGCAATTATAATTATCTGATAATTATTATTTTATACCTTCAATAAATAGTCAGCGTAGATCGTGGGGCACCCTATATTATAAGATAATTTTTTATACAATATTAATAAAATAAGAGAACTGTTGAATTAAGATTTTTAATAACTATAAGTTTGTGAAATTTATCACATATATATACATATATATAAGTGAAACACAAATTAGAATATAGTGAATGAACATGGTCACGTCACCTGGCTTTTTTTATTTTTATTCATTTCATTTTATATATTGCGCAATATATTTAAAAAAAAAAACAGTTTTTAGTTATTTTTTTTTTATTAATTTTTCCTGATTTTTCATTTCATTTAAAAAAAAAATTAAATGATTTTGAAAGGTTATTTTTAATTTTGTTGTTTTTCTCGTAATACCCATAAATGTCATAATTATTATATAGAAGCTTAAAATATAAAATATCTATTGATATTAATATATAATATTTATTACTTTTCGAGGTTACCTTTTTAATTTTAATTTTAATTACCCATGTAATAAAAAAAATTAAAATTTATAAAAATCTTTTTAATATTTTTTTTTTTAAATTTCTTCTTTTTTAGAATTAATTGTTTTTTTTTTTTTTGTGTTTTTAATTTTAAGGTAAGGTAATTTACATAATTTAATTTGTGGGATTACTTCCTTGTTATAAATTACAAAAGTTAATATAAGTATAATTCGCTAAAAACAAAAATTGATATTAATTTTAATAAAAGTCAAAATAAATTAGTTTGAATCTATTGTTATTTAGTATATAACATCTATTGTTTTATATAGTATATAATTAAATACATTTCATTGCAATTTTAGTTAAAACATAATTTAACTATGTTTTACAACTAAAAATCAATAATTAAAATTTAATATTTTACAGTTAACCAAACACCACCGAATATTTTTTTGATTTAATAATACAATTTATTTATATAAACATAAATTGAAATTAATTGAAAAAGAGCTTCCGTCGTGCCGGCATTATTAAACAACTTCCTTGCAACCCTCGATATTGATTTGTATTCATGTTATTTATAACATTTCATCATATTAAATTGATGGATTTTCCGAATTAACTCGGAAGTCGAAAATTTTAATTAATAATCTGCATAAAGCTGAATGCAGCGATCGTCGAATTAAAAAAGTTTTTTAATTAAGATTAATTTTAGTAATTTGAATTTCGAGGGAATGGAAAGCTCGAAAGACACCCGTTGACACTTGTGTGATGTTTCTTTGGGTAGTGTGCGATTTTAACACATCAAAACTACACCCTTTTTGAACCAAACTTAAGGAGGGAACCTGTGATACAAATGTACAATTTAGTTACAGGGATGAGGTTATGGAAGAATTTGGGATTATAGTAAAAGTTATTTGGGATTTCTGGATTATGAGGGATGAGGAAAATTTAATGTAATATTTAGAAGAAAGAATTTAATGTTTTTCTTAAATTTGGCTAAATCGTACATATATAAATTATCAATTTTGGGGAACAACAAAGATTGGGGATTCAATTTCAGAAATATTATTATTCTAATTTATAACTCTGATAAGTGTTTCTATTCAATTACACTCCTATTACTAAATGATTAAATGACTTATTTATTAATATTACTAAATATTACTTAATATTTTATGAAAATTTTGTTAGTATAAAAATCATTTTCATAACTTATTCTATATTCGAATATTTCGAACGAATTAACATTTGATTTTATAATTATCAAAATTTCAAAACAAAGAAATTCCGAAACCGGTGGTTAGAATCTAATTATTTAAAATTACATAGTATGTTTAAAAATTAGAATAAATTAATAGACCCTCAAACCTCAAACACTTGAATCAAAACATTGTCTTGTAATTCTTTTTAATTAAAAAAAATTATTATAGGTATTTAGAAATGTGTTAGATATCATATACTAAAATATGTATGTATTTGTAATTAAATTAAATTACAAATTAGTAACCATTATATCCAAAATATCAAGTTGTATTTGTGTACCACAATAAAAAATAATAGACAAACTATTAAATGTGTAACCGCAAAACTTAAAAATATAATGTTATCACTTTTTTATAATTTTCTATTTTCTTTTTATACCCGTATGACTATATAGTCCAAGGGTATAATAAATTTGCCATTACGTTTGTGACGCAGAGAAGGAGGGGGGGTAGATATAGACTCAAGTGTATGGATCGGATCAGAATCGAAAAATAAATCGATTTAGCTATGTATGTCCGTCCGTCCGTCTGTCCATCCGTCTGTCCGTCCGTCTGTCCGTCCGTCCGTCTGTCCGTCCGTCCGCACGATAACTCAAAAACTAAAGGAGCTAGGATCTTGAAATTTTCGCAAATTCATTTTTTTGCAATAGCCGTCATCGCTATTTAAATCCAGCCATTTTGGTCCATGGGTTCGGGTAGCTGCCATACAACTTCTTTTTTTATATGAGTATTTCTCTGTACCTATTACAGCTGGTTGTCTGAAATTTTGCCAAAAGTAGTTTAGTTTTATGGCCAAAGTTTCTGCAAAATTTGGTTGGTCTCCTGCAGTGGGTTCGTGTAGCTGCCATACAACTTCCTACTTTATATAAGCATTAATCTCCACCTAATGAAGCTGGGTGTCTGAAATTTTGCCAAAAATAGTTTAGTGTATTGGCCAAGGTTACAGGAAAATTTGGTTGGTCTATTGCAGAGGGTTCGAGTAGCTGCCATACAACTCCTTCTTTTATATGAGTATTCCACTAAACTTAATAAAGTATGTTTGAAATTTTGCCAAAAGTAATTAACCGGATGATATAATGTATATGTTACGGTCATACGGGTATCCCAGAGTTGACACAGTCTACTCTACTACACTCTTCCTCGTTGTTCTTATAATAGGTGTAGGGTATATATATTTTGGTTATCTGTTCGTGACCGAACAAGAATTACACAAACTAGCTAAAACTAAAGCACTTTAAAGTTTGCTGATATTAATCCTATTCATAAGTAAAATCATAACATGAACTATAGGTAAAAAGAATTTCATTTTCAATCTTTACTTATTTTTATTTGAATAAGTACGATCAAAAATATTGCAGTAAATTTACTACTAAATGAATTTTATACGTAAATACATAAAAAGTTGATATATTATTTATTATTTATAATTTAATTCAATAAATAAATTTTTTGAGAATAATTTCAATTCTTTTAATCCAATTTCCGAAAATTCAAAATAATTTTCAGTTTTAAGATAAAAAAATTCACACGGCAACACTGAGTTTCTCACGAATTCGAATTTGCAATAAGGAAACATTTATTTACATATTTTTTATTTGTTCATATAATTTAAAAAAAAAACCTACATATGTGTAAGCCTTTTTCAAAAATGTCTTAAAACTTTTTAATTTAACACTACCAACTTGGTAAAAATGTGGTTTCATTTTAACACGAAACCGAAAAAGAAGTTAAGCGTGTTGGTACGTGTTTTAATAAGAGTGTAGTGTTTACATGAAACGTCAAAAAAATTTAGAACAACTTGAATTAAAACAAAAACCTCCTACATACATATGTTCTGTTCTGTTTTTATGTTATCCTTTGGGGTCTGAAATATGTCAGAAACAAAAATTCACAGTATGCGACAAGTCAGCAACAACAACAACAGCCACACTAAGAAAAAAAAATTTATATATTTTATATTTTATTTTGAAGGATTTGTCTCAAGTGCTAGAAAATTAAAAATGGAATCCTGTTCTTATTTTTTAGTTTTACTTTTTCTAGATGCGCTTTTCATCTTGCGAATAAAAAAAAAACAACAAAAATAAAAAACCGTTTTATAAAAGAAAATTTTCAGTTCCCTGAAAAAATTCTATGCAATATTGGGTAAAGAGTAAGATTGTTACCAAATTTAGAGTAGTTTTAATTCTTCTGCTTTATCTTTTCTAACGAGTTTTATTTCTTTTTTTTTTTGTTTTTTTTTTTTTGGAAACTACTCCAGAAGTTCAAAGTTAAGAGGAGGAACTTTTTAATGTATTTTAATTTTTAGAGAGGAAAAGTTTTTCAAATATTTTTGTAGTTATGCAGTTTTTTTCTTACTATTTTGTTGCAACTTAAGTTTTTACCATGTTTTTGTACATTTTAAGAACCCCATAATGAGATTTAATCAGTTTTAAAGTTTAAAGTTGATTGTATAATGCAAAAACAAAAAAAAAAAACAACAAAATAGGAAGAGAATGAAAAAAAAAATTGTTTAATATATAACATTCACTGAAATCCCAGTGTGTGATAACATTAAATGAATACATAGTATTACATGGTGGAATCAAAAAAAACAAAACGAAACCATAGAAAACGTTTTAAATTGCATGCATATCTTCTAGAAAATTTTCATTAATTTATCATGGCAAAAAAAGACACAGAGTTTTCATTCATAGCGGGTGGTATTAAGAAAAAAAAAACTCAGAGATAAATTCGTGAATTGTTAAGGTGTTACGAAAGACAGAAAGAGAGTTATCAGAGTATGTTGTTTTGTTTTTGGTTTTAAATTTGCCATGTGATAAAAGTCCCCTGACAAAATAATCCTAAAGTGTCCGGGAGATTATTTAATTGTAATAAGTGAGGAGCCAAAAGTTTTTCGGAGTCTTTTGACTTGGTATGCTGAAATATTTAACATTTCAAAGTCTTTCAAAAATCGCTTCCAGTTCAAAATTGTGCATACACTAATTCATAAATAATGTGGAAAAAAGAAGAACTTTAGTTTTGTAATCGCCTTAAATATGCTTCCCAATATAGAACCGCGGATACTCAAAAGTACATATACTTAAATTCAGTTTTAAACTTAATCACATGTTTGAAAATATAATGGAAGTTTCACTTCTTAAAGGACTTTTGGCTCACTCATCGGAGTTACAATTTTTGTTATTTGTTGTAGCGGGATAGCATGTGCCATCCAATCACGTAGACCTCGCCACTCGTTGTGCATTCCACTTTCAATACTTTCTATCAAGTTATAAGTAATATTATTTATTTTATTTATATACACATTTATATTTTGTTTACATTTTTATATTTTAAATTATATTTGGTTGCCATGGAAATTTGTAAAGAAAAATGATTATTCAATATTTTTATTTTCAATTAAATATTTCATGACTTGTACGTGAAACGAACCCGCATCCTCTCGTTTAGTACACCAAATGTTTACCCACTAACTCACCAAGGTCCCTGACGTTACAATTACTTAGGAAGTATTGGCATATATTTTGAGTAACATGTTCCCAGTGGACTTTTGACTCCGGAACTTCTATCACTGTATCGTTAATATCCTAGCGTTACTATCTTATACGAAATTTTTTTCTGTGTTGCGCGGATTTTGATCGGAAAAAGTTATACACGTTTGTTTTATTTTTTTTTTTTGTATAAAAACGATTTAAAATATAATCAGAATGAATTATTTCTATTTTTTTATCGTTCTGGAGCTTTCTGGAGTTCTGGTGAAACGTAATGTTGTGCATGTTATGCATCAAAACATATAAGTTTATAATTTTAAAACTTATGATTATAATATAAAGGAGTCTTACAGTCAGTGTAGAGATGTATAGTCTCATTAAAGAAGAAGTACAATTTCTTTGTTGAAAAAATTTTTAAGATGATAATAACGTGGTTTTTTGTTATATGGAGATGCAAACAGATTACAAGCTTCCAATTTTTATTGTATGTTATCGTTTTGTTTTTGGAGTTTTGTTCGTTTGCATAAGAAAAAGTTTTAATGATTTCTTATGATAATCATATGGTAGGTTGACGCGGTAATATTCCTTATTTATAAGGAGGTTTATCAGGAGGGTTTACAAATATAATGATTATCAGTGGTTGAATTTATGTATATATACATGCATACATTAGAATTTATGTTATAATATGTGAAATAACATAAAAATTTATGATAATTCTATTGTTTTTACTTTTATCTTCTGAAATGAATGCAATTTAATAAAAAATGAAATAAATAAAATAATAAACAATGGAAAACTTTTTTTTTAATGGAAATTAAAAGTTTTGTTTGAAGACAAAACAAAAATTATAAAACTTTGATTAGAGAAATTTTCGTCTTATTGAAAATTATGCAATCCAATATTTGGTTTAATTTAATCGGTTGTAATTAGATTCAGAGCTAGTCAAAGATGTTAATTTTTATATTACTCAAGTTTGAAGTCTGGTAACAAACACTCCGTCCAGTCCTGTTCAATTGTTTTCTGAATGTTCATTGTAAACTTTAACGGCCCAACGACTGTACTAGTGATTAAAGTGTTCCAACACATGCGATGAAACGGTTCCAGATTCTAATTTCAATAAAAATTAAAATCTTTAATCTGGTTTCAAAATATTAATTTATTAATAGTTTAGTTATAATTAATATTTTTACAACAATAATTTAAAAAATTATAAGTAAAAACAAATAATGTTTTCAATTTATATTTATAACTCACTGATATAAAAATTAAGTACTTTTTTTTATTCTTACCCACAAAACAACTTAAAAAGTGGAATTATTTGAAATACTAAAGAAATTATAACCAGAATTGCAATAATTCATCAGAATTGCTTAAATCAGAATTTAATTCAGCTTCATGACCCTTGAACAGATTCTCATTTTAAATAATACATATTAATAGGCTTATTCGGTTACAAGTTGTCGCGGTTGCGACTCAATTATTTGTTTATAAATATCAATAATAATTTGAGTGCGAAAATCGCTTGAATTTTGAGCGCTGCGCGAAACTAGTTCATATTATTATATAAAATAATGCAGAACATAACAAGTTCTTAGAAAAGTATTCTAAATTAGCAATTAATGAATTTCAGTAATTTACATATACATTAATGTATATATATATTTACTTACACAATTCAAATTTACCAAATCATGTAAATCATGTCAAAATTAATTAATATAATATTTTTGTTTTTTAACGACTGCACCTACTTTTGGACTCCAACTAAAAATTTAATAACTGAAACCTGCGTTTCCTAACATTTTAACTAAACTTTTAACTAACTGCATAAATTTTAATAATAAAATTTCATAATATTATAATTAATTATCTTCCAAGATATTTTTGCTAATTAAAAATATTATTTTATACTAAAGTATAATTTACAAACAAAAAAAACATATTCTGATTAATGATTTTCAAAATTTGTTTTTATGACTCTGAAACCTTCATTTCATACTTTTAGAAAAGTTCACTGAACTTTAATTATATTTGAATGGAAAAAGTTTTTTTTTTTTTTAAATTAAACAATTATGCAACTAATATGACAACCATTACTCTTTAACACTCCATAAGATCTAATTATGTAAAAAATAAAGAAAAAGAAGAACAACAACAACAAACAACCAATTTGATTACTTTACCTTTAAAAACTTACCCAAAAAAAAAGTTTTTATATACCAACCAGACAACATTATGAACATTTGAATAACTTTTCCAAAACTTAATGGTTACTTTTTATTTCTTTAATCGGTTGACCGCACAAAAAGGATAACGTTTTGGAAATTTTTTTTTGGAAAGTTTTTCTTCTAGGAATTGATGGAAAAATTTTTCTAGGATTTTTGGAAAATTTTTTGTTTTAAGACCCTTAGGAACGTAGTTTTAATGGTGCATTAAATGTGTTATTACGTTTATTATGTTGTATAGGAGATAAGATAGATAGGGAGTCAAGCGTCTCGATCTGATCAAAATAGAAAAGTAAGTTGATCTAGCTATGTGTGTACGTCCGTTTGTCCGTCAGCTCCGTCATAATTCCAAAACTAAAAGAACGGTAAAAAAAAATGCTTTTTATAAATTCATTAATTTTTAAGAGACGCAGGGGCGTTTGATCAATGAGATCAAGGATATTTAATGCAAATTCTTTTTCAATATGATCATAACTCTATATTTTACAAAGTTAAGTGTGTAAAATTTTATCAGAAGGAGTTAAATTCTATGACTAACGTGTTTACAAGATTTGGTTTGTCCAGTACAGGCGATTCGAATAGTTTTAATATAACTTCTCTAGATCTAATTCAGGATTTCGTTCGCAGGATAGCAACTCAGGATTTAATTCAACTGTATTCTCCGAAATTGCCATACTGTAGACTATTGCTTAACTCAAAATAAGTTCAGTGACTAAGATCTCGTAAAATTTGGTTTTTCGACTACTGGCTTAAGTTCGAATAGGATCTACTCAACTTCTTCATTTTTAATTGCATAACTTAGGGTGTAATCATTTTGTGTACCTGAAATTTTGACCAAAGTGTTCGGGGAATCTCAAAGTTGCACCCAGTCTAATATTTACTTTCTTCCTCGTTCTTTTTATTTTTTGATGGAATATGGAGTCCCAAGGAAAGTACTGGGATTCCTTAAAATAATATGTATATACTATACTCAAATTTAATAGTAAAACGCAGTAATATATTTATGAGACTCTTGATAATTTTTCTTAATAAAAAAATACTCATACTATAAGATATGTTAAACTTATATTATTTATGCATCAGTAATTTATATTACAAGAAAAATTATCCAAATTTTTTATGATTATATAACTTCAAAATTCCATCAAGTTTTTCTGTTGTTTTCTATAATCATAAAACAAAGATTAGAAATAAAAATGTTAAAAAGTTTTAAAGACTTCTACTAAAAAAAAAGTAATGAGGCTATTGGAAATAATAAATTTACAAAGTTGGATAGTAATAAAAAAAATGATGACCATTTCATCTTTTCTAAATGAAAGTTTAAAGTAAAAATAATAATAATAATAATAATAATATTAAAAAGCTTATGCTGAATTATGCTATAAAATTAA